>JACXGJ010014920.1:0-14177 GCA_016801105.1 Esox niger
CCAGGGCGGTGGGAGAAAGAGGTTCAGGGTGGTTCGAGATAGATTAAGAAAAAAGACAGGGAGGGTGGTAAGATCAGATCAAGCCCTCTGTCTCTGCTTCTCCGATAGGACAGAGGCTGTCTTATGGAGCCCCAAGCCCAGCAGGGCGGGTGAAGAGGAACAATGGCCCTAGTGTGCGCTGCCTCTGGTCCCAACAGCTGGGAGATACAGGAGCCAGACAGACAGACAGGCACGCCAGGGGATTCACACATACAACCCCTGGCCTCGCTTTTCTCCGTTCTCTCCTTTGCTATACCCCTCCTCTCTCTCTCTCTCTCTCTCTCTCTATGCCATGCAGTCCTCGTCCCTCTCTTCTTAACCAGGCAGAAAGGCAGGCACAGGTTGGCAAATGATCACAGTAACTGCAACCGAAACTAAAAGAGAGGAGTGGAGAACGGAACGCCTCTGGATGCGACCGAGCAATGTCAAAGCCCTTTTAACAAGTGAACATCCCACGACTGAGAAATGAGAAGCACACATTGATGGGCTACTCTTGAAGCTATAATTTTATCTTTAACCAGGCCAAAACAGCAGCCATGACAGGAGCAAACGTGGCATGAAAATGCCACTGACAACCCTGTGATTTCTCTAATGTAACAGTTGAATTGCAGTCCCACAGGCGGTTATAGAACGTCTTCAAAGGGAAAGATAGGAAATAAAGACACCCAGACCACCAGGCCATGTATGTCCATCCACTTCCTCTGTGGCTGTGATTTTCCAGTTTACAGCAAAGTGTGCAAAAACACCATAGCCTCATATGTATATTCTGCATTATCTCATATGATGATAAATAGGCCTAGACACTTCTAATATAACAAAGACAGACTTTTAAAGGGGTTGGAGACAAGGTCAAGGATGGACTCAATCTTACAGTGATTCCATTGGCCAGTGGCCACCAATTATGTGCCTTACCTCAATTGTCTAAGGAGGAATTCTAGCACAGGGTGTGTGACATTGTACATGCACATGTCTACTAAATGTTTTAAATGGGTGACTTTGTGTCTGCATGCGTGAGGTGTAAAACGTGTCTGCCTGGTACTGTCACATAATGTTTAGTCCCATGTGTGGGAACAGCGGCCACAAGCAGTTTCGGATGTCTTTTGCTACGGATTGATAAGCTCGACAGCTGCGAAAAATCCCAGCCATCCTGGTTGATAAACCCACTGCGTATTCTTATGCTATAGGAGCTGAGATGCATTCTTGGCTAACACTGAAAATGAAAATACTCACAGAAAATGTATTCTGGAAAAATGTTTTCATTTCAATAGATGTTTCTCAGATTACCATAGCTAACATACTCAAACAAAGGAACATTTTGGTTTAAAAAAAATAACTTCAGTGGAAATGTTTGCCATAAGGAATATCAATAAAATAGAGCGATGAGATCTAATATAACCTTCTGTACAAGCTGTTAATGACAGGCGTTTGCTCGCTGACTAATTTAAGACCTAGCGCGCTCCTCGTTCACCACATTGTCAAATACATGTTGACTATGCATCAAAAAGGACTGTCGACATTCCCAACATTAAACTTATTACACTATTTACGTCAAATACATACATATTGGAATCTTTTTAAACCTAAATAAATTTGCGAATCTGTCATGAAAAATAATAAAATAATGATAGCAAGCTATAACTATGTCTAACTTGGTATGTGTTATTACAACACTATACACTTCCAAGTTTTTTTTACTTTCTTACAAACCAACCTATTTAAATAATTCGACATGGTTAATAAAAAGTATAGCCAAAGACAATGACCTCAAAACGATTTATCTACTGTGAATAAGTAAGTCGGGGGAAAAATCACTAAGAACATAAGGTGCAATTTACAAAAAGAAAAAGGTTTCAGATTTCACAATGTGAGTTCCGAAGTGATTTTCTTCTGCCGCGGCTTTCCCATCCCCCAAAATAGATAACTTGATAGGAAACGAATCGAAAACACAACGAAGACGAACCTAACCCATCTGCACAGAGTAGTCTGTGATTCTTCATGGGAAAATTAAATCACAGCAGTACCCTTGCATACACCGTCCGTGCTCGCCTCGCCCCTGCACAACTGGGTGTTGATGCCCGTTATCTTTCACTCGCTGAAAATAAATGTGCTATAGTATCTAGCTAAAAAATAACTACAATGAGGAGTTTGATTTAAAAAAATCACAAGGTTCATGATAACGCATTGAGAAGACGCCTGGTGTATATATAAACCTTCAGAATGAGTATGTGGTGTGATAGTTAGCACGCTACTTGCTAACCCCTAATTTACAACCATATATTGAACCAACCTGAGCTCGTGCAGATGTGAAACCATGATCCCTTCCCCCCGGCTAATAAAATAATTTCAAATCACCACTGACAATAGCTAAGCTATATGTTTTTTCTCTCCTTTTGAAAAAGTGTCAGTGCAATGCGTTCAATGCAACAAAATACATATGTGCAAAAAAGTGACAAGTTAAAACATTTAAAGATATTCCTCACACCTGTCACCTGAGTAACTGGCTACAGCTGATATCACTGACAGTGATGGCTAACCAGTAACCTTTAAGTCATTGAATAGAATTTGCGCATGGGCTCTTGTCCATTTTAAAGTTTGTGTAAGTAAATTGTACCAAAGTGTTACATTTCCAAACTGATTGTTGACAGGTTACCGCTTGTTATAGGAAAATGCCATACCTGAAATGTCTGTTCGAGTCCTCCTATTTTTTTGCCATCTCTACTGCAGTACGGTGCACGTTGCTGTTTCTATCAAATCAAACATCCAGCCCCCTTCCATGCTGAGGATACCATAGACCGGCCGAAATGAATCCCGTTAGCAGCAGAGGAAGAAGGCACAATTCCCATCCAGAAGAGATCCGGGGGCACAATATTATTTTAACAGAGAGTACAACGGGAGAAGTTAAGCTGAAGACCAATTTTAAGATGAATTAATCCATATATATTGATCCACATGCGATGAAACTGTGTTCAGTCAATGCAAAGAAAAAAATATCATATTGACATTGTAAGTCCCTATGATATTTACCTATCTTAGAGACCAATGGTACGTACCAATTTCTATTGTTGGAGAGCAACTCACGCATCTAGTGAGGAGCCACAAAACTGACCCGCACAAAATAGGCTAGCATATCTGATTGGTCTATTTCTTCAAAACCACTCCCGGTCTTGTCGTAATATCGTGATGTCCAATCCATAGCAAGGAGGTGGAAACAAATTTGATTAGTCCTCACTGTACTCGAAAATGTTTCTTAATGAATGGAAATGTGTAATGCTTATAGCTAATTCATGCTAATTATCTTGTTTTTATATTACTTCGTCACAGTTACATTTGGATTTCATTGTAAGAGTTTTTTATACAGTAATTCCTACTTATATATGTATACACGTTTATATACATCCAGTTAATAAAGGGTCCATGTATCAATTCTGTTCCCCTGATAAGATGAGACATTGCACACATAAGTCGTATTAGCTATACAAAGAACTTTGGCCAATCGTGTTGAATTTTGTCGATAGAAATCCTGAAAGGTTTATACAATATACCACTATACTTATTTATATTTATTTGTAAAACATTTTTAGTATTTTACGTTTTTAATCATAATATTTAATTGAAAAGTATTAATTTTCGAATTTTTATTTACTGATATTCCGAATTGTTCTTGTTCGTTAGTAAATCTAGTAAATTAAATAACGACTTTCAGGACATTTCCGGTAAGACGTTCACAACATCCAAGATGGCGGCTACGATGGGGTCCCTCGTTTCTTATGGGAGCGATTCAGATTCAGATAATGAAACACAATCTAATGGTAGTCCCGAAAAAAATGACCCTGATGCTTTAGCACACCTTCAACCGTTAAAATCGGGCCAAACGCTGTCTTTGGCTTTGCTCAATTCAGCCCCTGAGGTCGCCGTAAAGGTTAGTGAGCTAGCTAGGAAGATTATACTGTTGCTAATTTAGCTAACGCTTGATAGCAAGATAGCTAGCTAGCTAGTAACTGTAGTAGATAGATAGATCGCAACAACTAACATTAGTTTGCTAACAACTGGTATCAGTAATGAGTAATATCCAGCCATAATCAGCTTGTCACTGTTAGTTATCTAGGTGACTTATAAAAGACGCTAAAGTATCCAGATAATGCTTTTAGTAAAAGTGTCTACTTCTTGATAATACAGTTATGGGTGTTCATTCGATACTTGTAGTCAGTTACAAAGCGTTTTTTTCACCAGTCAGATAAGTTTTATAAAATACATTGATTTGTAAAGGTTTAAGGTGATTGGTCGAATGAACAATTCGTGGAATACATCAGAATTGGGTATCCAGCCTATGCCTGTAGGTTTGTCTAGCTGACTGATTTCCTATTGCTAATATTTTATATTCATCATAGGCTTCCCTCCCCAGGACACAATGTTTTTTTTCGCAGTGTTGCACTTTTTCTTTGAGAATATTTTACTTTATGTGTGGAAAAAATGCAGCTCTAAGTGACAGGTTGAGAAACTGATTATGACAATACTTTAGATTACATTAATTGTGTAATTTCAAATAGTAAAGCTCATATGGCTTACTCAGGCCACAGGGACAAAATGGTAGCAAACAAACCTGATAGTCAAAGGCTTTATAAATCCTAAATTACTAAAATATATAATGTATAAAGTTGTGTACGTAACATGTTCACACAAGCTAGCATGAAATGAATGCACCACAGATGTGACAGAGTTACCTCAAGGGTCTCCATAGCTCGATGACTGATCAGAATGCCGAGCAGCATAATACCTGTTATGTTTCTACACTCCAACAGGAGGCTGTGGAGACTGGTGTGCATCTTGACCCGTCCCTCAAAGAGGTCACCTACAACCCCACATATGAAACCATGTTTGCACCAGAGGTAAACTGATGTTTTGTTATATGTTTTTTCTCACAATATTGCTGTACATAATTTTAATGATTGCACATACTTAATGTGATAATTTATTTGAATATTCACTTTCTCCCCCCTGCTAGTTTGGTCCCATCAACCCCTACAGAAGTCAACAGATGGCTGCTCCCAGGAATATGCTGTCCGGCTATGCAGAGCCTGCTCACGTCAATGACTTTATGTTCGAACAGCAGAGGAGAACCTTTTCTACCTTTGGTAAGATTACATCGGAATAGGGCCATCTGGGCCAGTAAGGCTCTATGCTCAGGACAGTGGCTGAAATTAACTTTTTGTCTGACATGCCAAGGGGACTGGGTACATGAAAAAAATCCACCAGCCAAGCATATTTTTTACCAACCAAAATAACAAGTTGCCTTTTTGTGTCACAGAACAACTCATCACCACAGCCTGAGCATCATACTGTAGTCAGCCTCTTGAATCCCCTTTATCTTCACACATTTCTTCCACCATCTTAATATTTTTTTTTAAATTCTCGAAATTATACACATCCTCCAAATGATATGATTCTAAAGCTAATTTACTGAAAATCAGAATAAAATCCTCTGAAGCTGCAAAGATTGCATACACATTTAGCATTTTAGATATAGCAATAATAAATTATTGTGGGAACAAAATGTTCTAAGAATAGCCCAGAGAATAGTTTTGAATGTTTTACAGATATCTATGTCCTAAGAAATAGTTACATTTAGGTTATTCAGGATCATACCTACTTGGCCTGTGTTTTCCTACATGTTGAATGAAAGGGGGTAAAGAGGCTACTAATAGGGATGCTAGTCATACTTGACTTGTATTGTGATGTGAAAATATTGTATGAATACCTTATAAAGCCCCTATATATTAAAGGCTTTATAATTACCAACAGTGATACTGTATATGCTTATGGGTCAGAATGTTATTCCCCAAACGAAAACCTTACTCACCTGTCTTTCTGTTGGTTCAGTCACTGTCTCGCTACTCTCTGGGCCATTCTTCCAACTTCTGCCAGTAGTCCTGCAACACCTCTACCCCAGCTTTAGTTACTGGCTCACTGCTTAACAATTGAATTTCCCAAACTAAAAACTTGAATTAGAACTAGAATTTTTTTCCCTGTTATCTAGCTACCTGGCTAATTATTAACAAAACTAATACACAGGCAGCATCATTAACGTAGCAAACTATTAACCTTGTAGACAACGTAACATATAGACATTAGAGTCTTCAGTCTGGGTAATTTCTCTCCCTTCAAATATCCTTACAGATTGACTGTTAGTACATACATTATTTTCTTCCTACGGTGCTAGCTAGTAGCTACCAGAGAGTTCTGTCCAAGTTCGGAAGAACAACCTTTTTAAGACCGGATTGGCAATGGGACTGTGAACTAACCCGTTCCTTAGTACCGTATTCTTTCAAAAATACACACATTTTCTCACTGAAGTTACAGGTGCATTGCAATGTAATGCAAACATGAGTAATTTCCTCAGAGCCATCATGACAGATTTTATTACATTACTATTTTAGTAAAAACTTTTACCCGCCAGTGTTTCGGATAGCCTTCTGAAATTTACTTGCCAAACGGAAAATCTACCCGCATTTGGCGCTTGGCGGGCATTCATTTTGATCCTGGCTCAGAATATTCCCTATTTATATCACTGCAACTGTCTTTGTCAAGTAAATTAGCTTAGATGCTCTTAGCAATCTGTAGTGTTGGATTGTTCTCCTGCCACTGCATCACTTGAAATAGAAGGGAGCAGGCTTAAAATAATTGTTTTAGTAAATATATTTCTTTTGACTGAAATTCAGATTGTAAATCTTTTTAGAATGTCAATTTGAGTCAAAAGAAACAACTTAAATCAAAATTCTCAAAATGACACTATATCTTGGTCACTCAAATCTGTCATAGTCGTCACACAGAATAATGTTGTGATTCCCACACAGTGTTCATGGGTATGTTATTTATTTGCTATTCCCTTTTCTCTGCAGGCTATGCTCTGGATCCCTCAGTGGACACAAGCCAGATCTCCTCCAACAGCTACATTGGAGCAGTGGACGAGGCTGAGAAAAAGAAAGGTGGTTCTTCACACTTAATCTTTTTACTTTCGGTGCATAGCCTTGCTAGCCCTTTTTCCATTAATCAGTGACCAAACACTAAAATACGATTACCAAACAATAATATTATGTATGTATATGAAAAGGACAATTCAGTAAGAACTTGCAAGAACTGGAAAATGCAACCATAGCACGGATATTGCCAGACAACTAACCGAACAAGAAACCCTAACTCGTGTAATGACACAGCAAAAAAGGCCTACAACCTTCTTGCTACCAGTTCTTTATCTTCTCCATTAGAAACTTACAAAGAAAAATCTAAAGTTGCAAAAAATAGGATGGTTTACTTCCAGTGATAATAAGGTGCCTTTGGCTTCTGGACAATTAAAGAATAATATGCAAATTGTAAGAACATGAGAGAAATATCCAGTTTCAATTATGTGAAAAAGTCTTTGTAAAATATTTGCATCCATTTGTATGATTGTACTTTATTTGTGCTACTTTTCAGCAACCCACATTGCGAAGCATGATATGAAGTGAAATGTCAAATGGGACCAAGCTTCAGTTACAAGTTAAAGGGATAGTTCATCCAAAAGTCATATTTTTCTGAAAGTTCACTTCATATTATGATATAATTTTCCATTTTTCAGATCTGTCCCAGTCTGTAAGTAGCATTATTAGCATAGGCCAAATTCATGAATGGAAACTTCTCTAGACCTCTGAAGGTGTGCTGTGGTATCTGGTACCAAGACGTTAGCAGCAGATACTTTAAGTTCTGTATGTTGCGATGTGGGGCTTCCATGGATCACACTTGTTTGTCCAGCACATCCTACAGATGCTCAATTGGATTAAGATCTGGGGTATTTGGAGGCCAAGTCAACTCCTTGAACTTGTTGTGTTCCTCAAACCATTCCTGAACCATTTTTGCTTTGTGGTAGAGCGCATTATCCTTCTAAAAGAGGCCAATGCCATCAGGGAATATTGTTGTCATGAAAAGGTGCACATGGTCTGCAACAATGCTTAGGTAAGTGCTATGTGTCAAAGTAACATCCACCTGAATGACAGGACCCAAGGTTTCCCAGAACATTGTCCAAAGCGTCACACTGCCTTTGGTGGCTTGCGTCCTTCCCATAGTGCTTCTTGGTACCATGTGTTCTCCAAGTAAGCGACACACACGCACCCGGGCATTCATGTGATGTAAAAGGAAATGCCATTGCTCCGTGGTCCAGTTCTGATGTTCACGTGCCCATTGTAGGTGCTTTTGGCAGTGGACAGGGGTCAGCACGGGCACCCTGACTGGTCTGTGTGCAGCCCTATATTCAACAAACTGCGATGCACTGTGTTTTCTGACATCTTTCTATCAGTACTAGCAGTACATTTTCCTGAATTTGATCTACAGTCACTCATCTGTTGGATCAGACCACACGGGCCTAGTTTCACTCCCCACATGCATCAATGAGCCTTGGCTGCCCATGACCCTGTCGCCGGTTTAGGGGCTATAGTTTTAGTGATGCACTGACCCAGACGTCAAGCCATCACAATTAGCGCTTGTTAAAGTTGCTCAGATCCTTACACTTGCTTGTTTTTTTTACTTCTAACGCATCAACATTGAGGACAGAATGTTCACTTGCTGCCTAATATATCCCACCCACTGACAGGTGCCATGATAATGTGATTCAGTGTTATTCACTTCGCCTGTCAGTGGTCAGAATGTTAGAGCTGATCGGTGTATTGCTTTATTTTTGTCTATTTTCTGCTCCTCAATTGGGAGAATGCCTCTGCGTCTCCCGAGTCACATTGTGGGTTAATCAATGCAGCAACTTTGCCAACAAGACTAACATTTTGGGGATAAACCTTCTAATAAAGAGGATTGTGACCCACGTTCACTTAGAAGATGACTAAAGGCAACTGCAAGTCCATCAATTTACCCAGTTCAACCCGTAGTGACGAAGGGTTGTACGTAATACTTCTAATTACAGTCACTTTCATTGAATGTGTATACACTAACTCTTTTTCCGAACAAACACGTGGATTGATACAATTGTCTTTAGTTTGGAGTGTTTTAGAGTAGTTTGCCGCTTGCAGTGCAGCTTGCAATGAAGATGCGTACGGTTTCCATTCATGGATTTGTATGATGCTAATTACTGACTGAGACAGTGCGGAATAATGGATTGTTTAAAAAAAGAAAAAGACTATATACCTGAAGGACCAGCTGAGATGAAGAAAACTGTCACCGAAATATGATTTTTGGATGACCTATCCCTTTCAGAAATAAAATCTTCACTTTAAAACCTTTAAAAATATATAAATATATGTTGTATACTTTTTCATATTCAAACACAATGGCTGGGCTTAAATATTCACTTTTCACCCCAGCTGCAACCAGTTGGCCTCTTGATTGCTTTTCTGCTTTAACTTCAATCTTTTTGCTGCCTGTGTGATGAATATGGTAAATGAACGTACAAATGCACCAATTTAGTTCTCCAAAGTATGTGAATTAAGAATAGGCTGATTATGGTAATGCTCAAATACATTTTAGGCTGGTAACCAATAAACTATTACTATAAACTAAAATCCCATATGTAAAATCAAAAACTGGTTTGAATCCTGAATGCATATTGGCTGAAAGCTGTGGCATGTGAGATGGTGGGACCACTGTTATGACAACCACTAATGTTCAAATTGCCTGATTAACCAGTTTATAAGACCAAAAAGGCGTGTCCGTCTTTAGTTCTTTTGCCAGTGTACTACCACAGCTGAGGGCTCTAACAAGGCATTCAGAGATTCATCAAGCCTAAGAGCAGCTCTTGTCTGTGATATATTGATCATTCACCACACACCCCTTTGCCGTTTTGCTTTGTTATATTCCTTTCCATTTATTGATCTACCCGATGCCTTTCATCAACATTTTGATGACATTTTAATCAACATCTCATGTTGCTGTGATAGTTTGTCAAAATGTACTCTTAAAGTCCCTACAGAGTTTAGAGTTTGTCTCGTTCCCTCTCCCGTAGGATTGACTGTGTTCGAGGTTGGCCCAAAGAAGACGGACAAAAGGAAAAAGGTGCAAGGAGGCGAAGCTGACGACATTGACAATTACCTCGGGCCCTGGGCGAAATACGTGGATGAAAAAGATAGTGCCAAGCCATCAGAGGTACAACATTAACATTGTTTCAATCTCAAATGATGATTGACGCTTTTAGGTCTGCACAATTTATTGAATTCAGGATATTGACATGTACAATATTCATATTGCAATAGCAAGCAATCATTTTTTGCTCTCTTTACGGCTGTTTCCCACGCACAGCCCTGCCCCATGTTACTTGACGCTGTCCTTCCTTGTTCATTCACTATACGTTTGTATTCTGTTCTGGCCAAATATAATGGTGCTTAACACATTTATTATGCTGCTTGACACTTGCTTTTACTGTATGTTATTCTAGTTCTGTGATTCCTAGTGTTCACCCAATAGTTTTTATTATTTTATTTTATAGAAAAATCCCAGTTTGATGTTTTTTTCATGCAGCCAAAGAGTTTTTTATGATACTGGTGGCCTGCTTGGCTGTGATGATGTTTGAGAGACCCTTTCCTAGCTGATCCAAAATTTTAATTATCTGCCTCGCAGTTTGCCAAAAGTGCCATTCCACCCAAACAGAAAATCCAAGCCATTCTCTCAGAAAGCTCTTCTCACTTTCCATGTGGAAAGTGAATAGTTTAAAATCCTATGTGATGGTAAGGTGTATCTTGGCAGAACTGTGAATGGTTCTGGTCTACACCAGTTCTGTTTTAACTCATGATTAAGTGCCCCCACCTGGTGTTCCTCGTTTAAATATGCCCTTGATTAGAGGGTTACAATGAAAAGATGTGGAACTGGCCTCGATTTCCAGATTTGATAACCCCTGGTCCACACCGTCCATGCCTATTGGCCACATGCTGGCTATAACTAGCTATATTGGGGAACATTTTCCAAAGCACACGGAATAACTAATCACCATGCAAATTGGTGTGTAACAGCTATGGATGAGATTCTAACAACGCTCTTTTCCAGACTACAACAATAAAAAAAAAATGACCACTGTTGTGAGCAAATTGTATTATTTTTACCATAATAATACTATATTTTCATTCTTTATCTGATATGTTTTGGAAAGTGGCCTATGGAGTAGAAACGCAGGAAATTATGTGGAAATGTCTAATTTGCCTTGATGTAGGCACAGTGGGAACACTGCTGAAACGCTGCTTGCGGCTTTAATTATTATAGTATTTTGAAAATAACACCAAGAAAACAAGAAAATCTAATTTGGCTGCACTGGGCCATTAAGACTTACCTGCTTTTCTCCATAGATATACATGGTTTGTTTCTAACTGATTGCTGTCTGCTGATTAATATCTAGGAGGAACAGAAAGAGCTGGATGAGATCACGGCCAAGAGGCAGAAGAAGGGGAGGAACGAGGAAGAGGCTCCGGCGGAGGAGAAGACCATTCTCCATGGTAGCGAACTTGCCCACCCCAGCCACAAATAACCACACTAATCGGCCCTCTTTGACCTGTGACCAGGAAGTGCTCATGGTCTTACCGTGTGTCCTCTCTGTCTCCAGTCAAAGACGCGTATGACTACCAGGGGAGGTCGTACCTGCACGTACCCCAGGACGTGGGCATCAACCTGCGTACCGCCGACACGCCTGACAAGTGTTACCTACCTAAGAAGCAGATCCATGTCTGGTCGGGACACACCAAGGTGAGGCTGGACGGATGGATGTGTGGGCAAAAAGACAGTGGGGGTTCGGAGGTAAATGAGTGAGCGAGCTAGTGAAATTAGAAAAAACAAAGCGCGTGGATGAAGGGAGGCTTGTTAGATGGTTTCGACCCTGTTTTGTGTCTCCATATTCAAGATTTTTTTTGAACATCGCTGCCTGTGGCTGGGGAGCCACGAGTGAAGTTTCTAGGTTCATTGGAATTCCAAGCGGGCGTCCGCTCAAAGCCCTGCTCCGCTTGCTAAAGGACTGAGTCTAATGAAATGTGTGCACTGAGCTACTACTTGTTAGCATGTGTCACCTGCCCACATTTGCCTAAAGAACGCACACATGCAAACCCACTCTTAGTGAACAGTCTGTGTGCATTTGATGTTACCTGATGGGAGGCTGTGCACTTGATGAAGCGTTAAGAAACTCCTGAGAAACAGGGGATGATTAAAACCACTTGAGGCGTATATTAAACATGTGCCGGTCTACTGCTCATTAAGTGGCGTTGAGCTGTGCTTAAGTCTCTTCACCTGCTGGTTTTGGAAATGAAAAATAATAAGGATTGTTCCAACTCTGTGGAAGACCAAAGAAAGATAAGTGGCCGTATTAGGTCACGTTTCATGTAAACTGCTGATTGGGTTTTGTTGCCATGGCTTAATAGTATACTGTGCCGAAAACTTCCGACCTTTCTATCATTCAGCCCTAGTCTTTAGTTCCAGGGAAATGTGGACCACCTATGTAAGAGGAATTACAATCTTTTCTGAGCTCATAAACCTGGCAGATCAGTATATTGTTAATACATTGTGTCCACTTGTTCATTTTTGTACCTGTCTCTCTGCAGGGTGTCAGCGCTATTCGTCTGTTTCCTGTATCAGGTCACCTGTTGCTCTCTTGTTCCATGGACTGTAAGATCAAGGTACTGAACATTCTCTCCTCTCTGAGACCGCATACCATCACTGTGTTGATATAGAACTCTGCTATATCTGTTTCCATGGTATACATTTTTTAAATCTCAACCCACATTTCTGACCCGGATAAAAATGATAATTAAGCTCATAGCTCGACTAGCTCTCCTCGAACAAAATGAACCCATGTATGTTTTTCTGAGGAGGTATTACTCAGGTTAGCTTCAAGGGAATTCTGTCCTGTGGATTTAGATGTATCCATTTTAATTGATAAAACGTAATGACTATTATTTATTTTATTGTTGCATTGTCTTGAGGTGACCAGCAAGTAAGCATTTTGTTAAATGGTCCTTACCCCATGTACCCTGTTCATAATGAAACATCCCTCCAAATGTCCTATCGTCTCCCTCACACTGTGGTTATCCCAACCCAGACCTTTTTAATCATTACTTTCTCAATCCTCTTATTTTCCAGTTGTGGGAGGTGTATAATGAAAGGAGGTGCGTGAGGACGTTTATTGGTAAGTGAACGAAGTGTTTGTTTTTCATGCCTAGTGGTTATAGCATGGGGGCTGTAACTGAAATGTGGGCAGTTTCGAATTTTTAATCCTTTGAAATTAAACATCTGTCGTGCCCTTAAGCAATGTGCTAAACACTACTGTAAGTCACTCTGGATAGCAGCAACTGCTAAATGACATATTTCCAATGTATATGTTGTGCTACAAGGTTGCATCAAGGAGAACGTTCTAAGTTATTTTAGGCATTGGCTACTTATCACACTGAACTACAGTTGCAAAGTGATTGTTATTGACTGTATGGAGATGTTTTTGATTTATTGGCCCAGCATCATCCGCCAGTATAAGTTAGCTTCCAATCAAGCACACTCATCTCCCTTGGCAAATCCTATTACAGCCACTTCTGTCTACATCTGTCTTGTCTAAATGATGATTGGGAACTAATTCAGCAATGAGACACAGTGTAAATGATCATCAGAGGAACGTGGAACAGGCTGGATGTCTGAGCACCAAGCCGGGCCATCTCATTGCCCTGTTTCCAACTCTTTCTCAACCGGCAGCGTTGAGGCGGAAAGTTAATTCAGAATTAATGCAACATAAAAGGAACGGTCAAATCTGAACCCAGATGGGAAGTTTGTCTAGTGCGCCAAGCGTTAATTGCGCACTGACTGTGGGTTTAGACTAGGCTGTGGCACTCAGCTGGGTGTCTCACAACACCCCCCATTCGTGTTAAGGCTGTCAGAGTAGATTGTTTTCTCTCAGCTCCGGTTATGCCCGTCAGCTCCCTCAAACACCATGTATAATTCAACAGCCCTGGGATGGATAGAGAAAGTCAGAGAGGAGAGTGACATGGGGACGGAGTGGGGGCAATGAGAAGCAGGGAGGAGAGAAGGGGGAGGGATGTGGAGAGGTGGAATAGAGGAGAGGGGGGTGGAATAGAGGAGAGGGGGGTGGAATAGAGGAGAGGGGGGTGGAATAGAGGAGGGGGGAGGTGGAATAGAGGAGGGGGGAGGTG
>JACXGJ010014921.1:0-14175 GCA_016801105.1 Esox niger
CACTTGCAAAACTCAAACACAAACCATTAAAAACACAGGAAGATATTTAAACAAAACAAAAGCGCAAACAATATAACCCTGTAGCCATTCCTCTGACTCCCTCTCACTCCCGCTCTCTCTCTCCCTCTATCTCATTCTGTCACACAGAGAATCACAGAGATCCAAATATACAGACATACACTTTAAGCATATACGCACAGTGCCTAGAGAAAGACTACACATCCCTTGCACAGACTACACATAATGTTTAATTTATTTTGCCTTAAATTCAAATCTAGAAAAGGGAATACCTTCTCCCCCCCGTTCTGATCTACTAAACCTACTCCATATCCTTTGAAGTGAATGTAAATGTGTGGACCATTTCTAAAATGACCATAAGACATTAAGATATTGCATAGGATTGCATAGGTCCTCACACCCAAGGAATCACTGTTCGCCGCCGTGTCTGGTTGAATACGGTTCCATAAATATTTATCCATTGTTTTTGTTAAAATTTGTCTAGCTCAGTGAAATTTCATTGGGCAGTATTGATGAATACCATTAATATCCTGTGTTAGGACTGAGACTGGACCACTTTGGAGTGTCTTAGGCCTTAAAGATCCTTAAGTGATTTAATAAATCCTGTTGTTATTTGATAATTGTGACTGTTAAAATGCCATATCCCAAGTTTAAACACACTAATGAGTCAGAATAAATATATTTTAGGAAATTTAAGATTTCAAGAAAGGGTATTTGAGGAATTGGTCAGATGGGTACCTGTGATGTCATCGTCATCTCCCTTACTCAATAGAGAAAAAAAAGGAAATGCCCCCCACCCCACTCCACTCATAACACTTGTGTTATGTCATGACTTACCTGGACCCTGTTTGGTTAAATCAGGTGTTAAATGAGGTGAAAACGAGACTGGAGTGCCACTTTAATGTTTGTATTTGTCCAACTGAAAATCTAATGTTATCAAATCCTAATGTTTTTGTCACATGGTTTGTTAACATGAGGTTTAAAATAAAAATAAAATACATACCTACGTGCTGTTTTCCAAAAATGTAGATAGTAGGAAATGTTAAATGTTAAGATAAAATTGAGACATAAGGAATATATACATGGAGACACAAATAAAGATAACAAGAAATTATTATCTAAAAAAAATCTATGAACAACAATTACGTGGCTAATTGCAGGGATTTCCTGGATCAGGCTGTTGTACTATGCTACAATGTAATTGGGTTTATGTACATACAGGTAGGGGTAGACACCGATTCATAATATATGGTAGCAACAGCAATGTATTTGATGAATGTGAAACAGGACAAATGCAGGTAGTTGGATAACCACTTGATAATTATTTGGCAGAATCTTTTTAACAATATTTTGGCTTGGGTGTAGAAGCTGTGCAGGATCCTGAAAGTTACAAACCTGACGCACATTTACGGTATTCGTCAAACATCAAGCTTGTAATTTAGTCAAGTAGTTGAAATTCTTAAGATACTTTTTGTGTACTGGTTGGATTAATTACAATTTTGGGGGGAATTAAGTATTCCTTTTTCCAATTATAAAATGTTGTGTGCAGCTTTCCCTTCATACCAACCTGAAAATAATGAAACTTCATACATTTTTGACAACCTTAGTATTAATCTAAATCAGTGTGATTATATTCACTTGTTCTATTGAGATCAAACTTCAGTTCAGGAAAATATGTAGTACATAGTAAACTAAATATATAAAAAACTAAACAAGCAATCTACCCAACTATTTAGCCCTGTTCTCCTAAAGCAACAGATGTTATTTTACGGCCACGTAAGGCGCTGAATGCACGTTTCTAGCTTTATAAGCTCTTCACGTTGTTATTGTTTGTGTAAATAAAATATGTACAATGTATTTACATATTATTTGTATGTTTTTAAATGAAATGTTGTCAACAATTGGTGTTGTCTGAATAGGCCCTAGAATTGTTTGATTAACTATTTGTCAATATGTTCTTGTTGCTTGGTCTTTGAGGTTTTAGGGGTTGATTTTTGTGGTCGTTTCTGAATAAATAAACTTGGTTAAGTGACTCTTATTGCATTCATCTTAATATATGGAAAGTATTCAGACCCCTTCACTTTTTCCATATTTTTTTACATCACTGTATGTCCATATTCTAAAATTGATCCCCAAAACATTTTCCTCACAAATCTACACACAACTTTTGATAATATTTTTTAAAAATGTTGCTAATTCCTAAAACAAATCAACAACATAGACACCATCTTTGCATAACCACTCAAACTCTTTACACTCAAAACTGAGCTCTATATTCAACTTCTTTAGAATCAACCTACAGTAAATTCAGTTAATTTAGAAAGGCACACACCTGACTTTGTAAGATTCCACAGTTGACAGGACAGGTCAGAATAAATATCAGACCATGAAGTTGAAGAATTTGTCAGTAGAGCTTCGAGGATGCAATGTCTAAGACAGTCAGGGCTGAGATGGTGGAGAGGAGGATCTGATCATTCACAGTGTCATAGGCATGTCTGTCACAGACATTGTTGTCTATTAGGTTATCACTGTAGTTGGCCCTTTAGTTACATGATTCTAATTCACAATTTAATACAAGAAGAGAACCAATTTTTATGAAAATATTTGCTCCATAGTATAACATTTATAACCTGCGATCAAGACATCTTTCCCTGAAAACACTGGAACACCATAAAGTTCGATCATAGTTAATTGGGATGCCGATTTGCTGGTTTGTTTATATATTTTGTTAATTTTATAAAATGTAATATATATATATTGCACTTTGAAATGTAGACTGAGTAGCACTGTGGGGAAAAGTTCTAATCTAATCCCTTTTAGAAAGAGATGTAAGGCAAAATGTACAGACTTTTCAATGGTGTGTAGACAGACAAACAATATTATGTGGACTGTCTGTCATAATATTGTAAGACTATTACAGTACTTTCCATTTTACATAATGTAGATTAAGCATTCTAAGATATTCTAAGATATTTCATGAAAACTTTTTTGTTTCCACAGAGAGATATTTTTGGCTTGTGGGTACAATGTCAGCTATAAAACGATCATAATAATATTGAATTGGATCCACAAAATATAACTGGCGTCCATAGGACCATTTAACATCCTCACCTAATCCATCATCTATGTGTCACCCCTACCTAGGCTATGCACTATGACCAGTGTGCCTGAAACACCATTACATAGATCAATTCATTTAATACATTTGGTTATTTTCTACTTTACATTTTGTATGACTATTCGCCCCTATTATTTTCATCTACAGATATATTTTCAGTCAGTGTGATATATTTTTTGTAAGAAATATGTGTATCTTAAAGAACACAGTCCAATCACTTTTCAAGAAGATGAACATTTGATTGGCATAAATTACAATTCTAATCAAATGAATAATTATATTTTTATTGCACACATTATGTCTTTTTCTGCAAAAGTACTCCAGTCTTTGAGGTCTAAGAAATCGATTAAGGCCATGCAATAGATCATCTCATCTGGCCGGCATGTAAGTATATCACCAAGCTCATTTAAGAATATTGAATCTGTTACAGTAAAGTAACCCCCCGGATTGAGTCAAATGTAAAAATCCATTCCTTTCATGCCTCTGTGAAGAGCTGTCATTGTGTGCTGTAATGACGGATGACGCCAGCTCTCTCTTCCAGCGAGAGGTGATAAAAAGTCAAATTATGACTGCTGGGGAGACAGGTGGGGACGTACAGACACAGAGACAGGGAATTGGAAAAGATCCGTCAAGAGATAAGGGCAATCAGTCAATGAGCAAAGCGTTCTATACGTGAACTATGGAAAGTGTTATTCTCCCCATCCTTGTGTGACACAGCCGGGTGCAGTCTGGAGTCAGGGGTTAGTGAGGGGTCAAGAACATGACCTTTGACCTGACCCTTTCTGAGGCACTAGGCTCCCAGACTGCTCCAAAGATGACCTCCGTGGTCTATTTCTCTTATTTTGCACACTATTGGTTTCAAATAAAGCTCTTAGGAATACATTTTAATTTGCGTTGTGGAATAGACCATTCTTTGCAGCTACTGATCATTCTGTAACTGTATTGGCAGGTCCACCTGATAACCGACATATACAAGGCTGGATGAAATAATAACCAAGAAATGAAAATTACATTTTCAACAGATGTTGCACAAAACCGGTGCAGTACAAAGGAACTCAGTCACGATTGTTCCTTCCAATGTATTGGTATTCAAGAGACTCCCTTACTAAAACAGTGTGGAGAAACGACATCCCATGGTGCTCTACACTGACAGCAAACAGAACTGTACTGCATGTCTACACTGTTCTACTCTGTCTGTATCGCCGGATTCCTAATGTCACAGTGGAAATATGACCCTGCATGAGCAGACAGCCTATCTCTATTTATCTCCTTCTATCTCTGCCTTGTCACCATCAAACAGAACAAGGCCCCCTGCCAAGATGGCCTCCGTGGTGACCCCACAGTGTTGCTCTGGGTTTGACCTACGCCGAGGTGTGAGGACAGCCTCTACCCCGAACGGATTAAGCTACAGCCATTTTACTGTCACCATTCCTGGCTCTTTATGGCTTCTGCCTTGATTACAGTGTGGCCCCTATTGGCCCCCAAGTCCACTGTGTCCTGGAGAGAGGCAGAGAGCCTACAGAGCCGTTACAGCTCCAGAGAGAGAGACAAACATCAAAGTGGCTGTGGGAGGAATGCCGACATTTGTTTATTTTATCATCTGGCGTTCGACTGCTAAATCAAAAGGGATGGGCTGGGAACATGGCACTGAGCACTCTGACGGCCAAACGAACCCTCCTCGCTGCTGTAAATGTGTCTGTCGGTCAGATAGGGCAAATGAATCTCAGCCTTGCCAGCTCCACTCTCTCAACCTGATGGTGTATGTGGGTGGTTTTAGCACAGTGAGAGACTGTGTCTGTTATAACACATGGCAGGTGCAGAGGACTGAAAGACTTTTGAACATGTATTTGCCATTGACATCATAATCTTCATTAATATAATCTTATCAGAAGGTTTTAAGTTACAGTACATGTATAGTACTGTGGACACTTTAATTAAGTCAGAGGATATCTCTCTCTTTACCTCCCTGGTCAATCTGTCTTTCTGTCCTTCGTTTCCCCTGTGTGGGAGGCCGGTGTGCTGGGGTGAGAAGCTGGGAAAGTCCCATGATTTATGGTCTACTGCAGGCCTGACTGCCTCTTGCCTCGACGGGGTTAGCAGTGGAGGTAACGAGGGTTGATTGCTTCACTCTATTCTCTTATTTGGGATATCCTATATTGTTGTTCATTGGGATTTATTGTCACTCACATCCTTTACACTTTGCGACCTGATTAACATCCTATTTGGGAAAGGGGGAAAACTTCTATAAGTAATTGAGAGCATTTTATTAGTTTGATTATTACATTGTAGAGATCAGATGTTAATAATTAAGCAATGCAAAGAGAGAGAGAGGTTATACAGGTTTTATCACCTGTCTCACATGGTTGCCTTTCATTTCCTTGTTTTTTTTTAAAGCTTTACAAGAATCCTATATAGATCCTTGTGAAACTATAAATGCATATATACTAGAACAATCCCCAGAGCTAAACATGTGATTATTTATTTCCTCCTAACTAAAATGCATCTCCGACTAGAGTTTCTCATTCGGTAGAAATATTTTACAGGCTTTTTTAGGATCTGTTTAATAAATCTATTCATCTTTGCGGTACATATTTCTCTGCATAGGTATAGTAATGACAGCTATTGCTTTCAAGTGTACCAAAGCAGCAAACCGCTGTGACTGTGGATGGATCAGGCTTGTGCATGGTCTACAAACCCCTCCACAGTCTATGCTGACTGTTGAATCACCTTGAGGTCCAGGTGAATACTCCTGCTTTCTATTGGCCTCAGATGGCGGATCAACGGACTCTGGGTTATTAAAGTCAGCCAAGCTTACATGGAGAGTAGGGCACACAGCAGAATATTGTGACTCAAGGCCAGGGGAGGAGGTTTGTTTTTATCATGGCAAAGCACCCAAATCATGTTGGTATGAAGAGGGCTATATAAATGCAAATTGTATTGGAGATCTATTAGAGTCCTGGAAAAGGGTTGTATGTAAATGTCCAATAAGACTACAGTGAAGCACTCAGCCCAGGCAGATTAGTATGGGCTGCATTGAAAGACAAAATAGAATAAAAAATGCAATTGTCTTGTGGTAAATCATGGTGAACAAGGTGAGAATTTTAGTAATTGAAAGGTTAAGGAATTCTATATGATTTATTGTATATGCAAGAGAGATGTAATGAAGAGTGTTATAAATGCTCCCGTGTCAGATATAGTTGGGTGCAGTTCATGGTATTTGCATTACTATGGGATGAACATGCATAAAATATGATTGTTTTCTAATTCTAAGCTAGGGAATACAGAGAACATCATAGTTATGTTTTGAAGTCAGTTTGGTCTTCGTTGTAGTGGTTCTCTGGACTAGTCCATGTACAGTAATCCAGTCTGAGAGAGATGAGAGGATGCGAAAGGTTCCAATTTCTTCCAATAAATTATTAATCACTTTGCTTGTTTCTGTCGCAGATGATAATGAATAGTGCCTTTATTTTACCACTTAAAATAACGTCCTTACATAATGTAGATTAGATTAAGCCCATGACATAAACTCATTATATACACATTAGAATTTATGTTGTTAAGAAGCAGAGTAAGCCGTTGAATAACCAGACAAATCGTATGCAAGGAGAGAGGATCTTGAGTCCTGTTAGCAAAATGATGTCCTGTAGATTTAGATCAACAGAAGAGAAATGGTGCCCTCTAGTTCTTCTCTAGGAGAAGCACAGGCAACGTATTCTAACAGAATCACTGAATATTCATCTGCACCGGTTTCATTCAACAGACACGTGCACACCCACATACAAAATAGTGTTTATTCAGCCATTTCTTCTTTAAAAAGGTGCATGACGTAACAAGCTCCGATGCAGGCATCTTAGAACCATGTCAGCATTTAAAAAAGGTGTAAACATTAAGTAAATGACAGTTGAGTAATAACTTTATATTACCATTTCACACAATAACATATATAGTATATACAACAAAAAAAGCATCAATAAATGTTGGTCATATTAATCAACATTATAGAATGTTTCTACTCCAAATCCCCAATGAAATAGTTTTAAAAGAATCCCAACACTGTAAAATCCAAGGCAAAATCTATAAGGAACAGCACGACAAGTTTCACCTCCTATCCCTCGTCTGGGTTTTCGTGGATAAGAACACCCATGGCGTCACTTCTTACGAACTGCTATGTTCTTGCAAACCCACGTCATGCCATCCTAAACAGCGATGAAATAAACAGACTCGTAGTATTTAACATTAGATGAGTGTCTACAAGGCTCTCTGAATGTGCCTAGGCATGGTGTGTACAAAGGTAGTTCACAGTTTGCATGCAAAAGTGTGTGCATGTGTGTTCTGTGTAAAGTCATACATACTTGCACTCCCTCTGCGGTGACTGCCGAGCAGGCCTGGATCTGCCAAACCCGGTCTCTGATGGTGTGCAGTTTCAGGCCCTCAGCCAGCTCTGATGCAGGGGCAGCTGTCATCACGTCCTGCTTGTTGGCAAATATCAACAGCGGCACCATGCTCAACTTCTCATCTTCCATCAACTCAGCTAACTCCTGGTTTTAGTGGGTATATTTGTATGTGTGCGTGTGCGTGTGTGTGAGAGAGAGAGAGAGTGAGAGAGAGAAAAAAAACATCTGCATGAAAACAGTGAGTTAGAAAACTTATATTTTTGGTATTTTTACAGACTGTTGTTTTCCTACCTGACCCGTTTCTTCAAAGCGTTTCCTATCTGAACAGTCAATCACATAAATCTGGGACAAGATGGACAGTGGAGAGAATTGTTGCCAGTGGAGAGAACTTCAATAGATAAAATGTACTATTGGTGGGTTGTGTGGTTGTCCCACCAAGTGATTTTAAGATGAATACACTAACTTCACTGTTGGTCACTCTGAATGACAGCATCTGCTAAATTACTCAAATGGAAATGGAAACACATCCATTCAGACTCCATTAAAACCTTTTCTAGGACATACTAGAACATCTGTGTTCTCAAAGTAGTTCCTCCAGTAAGGACGGATCTGGCGTTGCCCTCCGATGTCCCAAACATTTAGTTTAAATCCCTGGGACTGCACACTTTTTATGTTAAATCCCTGTGGACAGATAAGGAGAGTGTCTATTAATGCAATGCGTTGAATGGTTTCTGATCACAGTGATCATGTGGAACTGCTGTCCTAGATGTTATCACGCTTATATGTATATCAGCACATTGACCTGAGTAGGGGTGATGTGTCTGACATCTTCTGAGGCCAGCTGTTTCAGCAGGGTGGTCTTGCCAGCATTGTCAAGCCCCAGTAACAGCAACTGCACTTCCTGATCTGGAGAGTGCTTCAATCTTCGCAGAATCGACAGCAAACCCTTCCGTGCATCACAGAGGGAGGTCGGGTGACATCATGGCAAACACACAAACAGATGTGCTTAAGTTAGATAAGCAATAAGGGACAAGGGTGTGCGGTATATGGACAATATACCATGGCTAAGAGCTCTTCTTAGGCCTGACGCATTGCAGAGTGCCTAGACACAGCGCTTAGCTATGGTATATTGGCCAAATATTATGAATCCCTGAGTTGCCTTATTGCTCTTAAAAAATGGTTACCAATGCAGTCAGAGCAGTACAAAGTGATGTGTTGTTATACCCGTGGTATATGGTCTCATATATATGGTCTCATATGCCACGGCTATCATCTAATCAGCACAAATGACCACTCCTAATCAGCATCTCTACATGTATGGCAGCCATTCCATTCCAGTTTCTGTTAAATTCCAACACAGGCCCACCTCATTTTACTTAATGAGGTACTGATTAGGTGATTATCTGAACCAAATCTAAATTAAAAGAGGGAAAGTATAAAAGCCACTGCTGTGGTCATCACTATCCTCTTGCATTAGGACCAAACATCCAATAGGCAAAAACATGCAAGTAACAGGGAAGTGTTTTTCTCTCGCATAGTCAATATCTCACGTCATGTCATTCCAGAGGCTAGACATAAATCTTGCCTAAAAAGAAACAGGAACGCTGCTTGCTTGCCCAAATTTTGAAGTAATAGGACCAGCTGAATTGCAAAAACAGGAAAGTAGTACCTCAGTAATTTGAATAAAAAATGTACTATTCAGCATGAAAAAATGAAAGCTTAGAGTGAGGAAAAGAAGAGTTCAATCCTGGGTTTACTGGCAGAGGGATACAGTGAGCGTCAGGCTGCTTCCATACTAAAAATGTCTAAGACGGCGGTTCATAGGAACAAGGTCAAGCAACAGACATTGGGGACAACCAAACTATAGACTGGCAGAGGGCAAAAACAACTATCCACATTCGAATGTCACTAAACAACCGTAGGATGACATAAAGTGACCTACAAAAAGAATGGGAAACAGCAGCTGGGGTGAAGTGCACAGTGAGGACGGTTCAAAACAGACTCCTAGGGGCAGAGCTGAAGTCTTGCAAAGCTAGAAAAAAAGCAACAAAGGGCCAGGCTGGAGTTTGCAAAAGACCATAAGGATTGGACCATAGAGGAAGGGAGTAAGATAATATTTTCTGAGGAGTCAGAATTTCAGCTTTGCCCAACATCTGGTTGTCTAATGGTTAGACGGAGACCTGGAGAAGCCTACAAGCCACAGTGTTTCACACCCACTGTGAAATTTGGTGGAGTACCGATGATGATCTGGGGATGCTTCAGTAAGGCTGGAATCGGGAAGATATGTCTTTGTGAAGGATGCATGAATCAAGTACAAAGTTATCCTGGAAGAACACCTGCTTCCTTCAGCTCTGACAATGTTCCCCAGCTCTGAGAATTGTTTATTCAAGTAGGAAAAGACTACATGCCAAACAGCCAGGTCAATCAAGGTGTGGATGGAGGACCACCATATCAAGACCCTGTCATTGCCAGCCCAATTTCTAGACCTGAACCTCATTGAAAACTTCTGGAATTGATCAAGTGGAAGATGGACGGTCACAAGCAACAAACAAAGCTGAGCTGCTTTAATTTTTGTGTCAACAGCAATGTGACAGACTAGTGGAGAGCATGCCAGGACGCATGAAAGCTGTGATTAAAAACCAGGGTTATTCCACCAAATATTGATTTCTGAACTCTTCCTAAGTTCAAACATATGTATTTTGTTGTTGAAAAGTGAATATGAATTTGTTTTCTTTGCAATATTTGAATGTTCTTTGTAAACAATTTTGTATTTTCACCAGTTGTCATTTTCTACAAATAAATACACTAAATGACAATATTTTTATTTGGAATTTGGGAGTAATGTTATCAGCAGTTTATAGAATAAAACAAAACAAAAATGTTTTACTCAAACACATACCTATGAATAGTAAAACTATTAAATTTGCAGTGGTCTCTTAATTTTTTCCAGAGCTGTATATATAGCTCTATATAGATAGGGAGAATTCCCAAGTTAGCATAATTAACTTCAGTTGGTTCAGCTCCAAACCATGTATGTTCAGTTATCAGGGTAGAAAACAGGTTACGGCAAAACAGCTTGCCATATTTTAGTATATAACCACACTTGGTTATTATAATATTGTTGTAATAAAAACATTTTTGCTTTTTAATATTTTTAATATTAACATTTTAATATTATTATTCTTGGCCACTAAAATAACCAAGGCTGAAATTATGCTAAAATAGGTGCTGAGGTTAACCTTGGCCAATCAGGAGACACCCTGGTGTGATTAGGATTGGCACAGATTAATTCAGAAGAGCGTGAGCTTCATGTGCAATGACAAGATGTACTAAGAGAACAGCTTTAGCTGTTAGCCTGTTGTCATGGCCTACATTCAAAGCAACATTTGATTGGACAGGAAGAAAATCATTCCAGTGATGTGACTTATAGCGTGATGAAGGCTCATTAAGTCTTACTTTGATGTCACTGTACTTCTTGAGCCAGGCAACAAAATAGACAGCATATTATCTAGCCACATCCTTATGACACTGCTCTTTAGATGACATACCATCATTTAAGTAGGATACAATAATAACTAGCTACACTAAGTAAATTGAGAGACTTCAATAATGCTGTCACACCCTTAGAGAATATATTTTCAAAGTGTAGATTACAGTACCTTAGTATCAGTTTAAAACATATGAATCATTTTAAGACAAATGCCTTAGGACATTGTCTGAGATAGAAGATGGATAATGCAAAGCTGAGTCCACTACAACATTTGAATATCAGTGAGATTTGTTTAACATAACAAACTCAAAAATAGCAAATAATGATGGACGTTATTTGTCCTGACAATAATAGCACCCAACACATTCAAATACATTTCCAATGACAATGTCCTCCCAGGTACATAATTGGCAGATAATCTGACAAAACTAAGCTAGTAAATGCGACATTGCACGTCAAATTTGGTACTGCAAGCTACTTACCATGATTTGCCGGTGGCTAGTATTCACGCGAAGTGGATTAACTTGCTAGAAAACAAGCAGCATCTGACTGTATGTTTTCACCGTCGCTACCTAACAATTATTTGAACAGCAGTTAACTACATTAACTGAACTGAACCTCTCCGTAGCTATGGTAGCCGTGACGTCACCATAAACAACGAACAGGGAAGTGTCATTTTAAAGTGTATCTCTTGCGTATAAAATATCACGTCACGTCATTCCAGACGCTAGACAGAAATTAGGACTTCGTACATTTATTTTGGCATGACCTAAGTAACCATTTTCTGACTTTCATTAATGAAACTAATATGGTTATGGAGCTGGTCGAATTGATAATTGATTACCTTTGCCTGGCCACCCGCATCTATGTGAAGACAGCAGCCGGGAGATGGCAGAATTAGTTGAGGAGCGGTTATCTCGGAAGGCACTCACCGTGTCCTTGAGTTTTTGTTACAGATATATGTTATAAGTGATATTAACATTAAAAAATATATGTATATACTCAGCGCTTGACGTGTTAAAGTAATTGCAGGAACTGACAAATCGCACATCAGACTATGTTAATTCAAATGGATTTGTTAATGAATCTTGAGTAAAATGGAACGGGAACCCTGCTTGCTTGCCCTAATTATGAAGTATAGGTACGCTGTTCCGGACTGTTGCAGCCCAAGTCAACTGTCTGTTTAAAGTGAAAACTTAGCTACTTTATAAATTCTTCATACATAAACACAAATATTTGATATCTGTAAAAATGTTATATTGTTTCATCTGAACGTGAATATTTATTAAATTCTTCAGAATTGGTAAGTGAGAACACTATAGTTTATGAAAATGTAACCCCAGATACTTTTCCATTTGTGATTTTAGAAATTGATTGTTTAACTGTATTCCTGACCTCTTATATGTGGATACTTCTTTTTTTTGTTTCTTGGCAATATTTATAAATTCTGTGTATCAGTGTACACAGTTATTTTTCATCTATTGTCAATTAATATATTTTATAAAATAAATAAAATATTTCATCAAAATAAAAAATCAGATACCACAGCCCCAAGGTCAACATTTGTTACAACGTCACAATACCCTAATATTGGCACATTGTACAGGGTTTCTCTGCTAAATTTGTGTGTCCAATTATTCAGTTTGCCCTCCACTCACTTTGGCAAAAGGTACAGTCTAAAAACATAGCCCACTCTGTAACATAATCTACTTTCTGGAACAGAAAACTTCATTGAGATCAGAAGTTTCATGGATAACATATTAGACAGGAAGGCGGCCCTGATCCACACCTCGCTCCACAGACTTCTATTGCAGGCCACAGGGCAAAAAGTGACCGGATGCTTCAGCTTTATACATCAGATGTTCTATCAGGCTCCTGGTTTATTTATGGCATGACTTTGTGGTTATAGAAGCTAGTGACAAACAGGAGCCAGATGGCTTTCATGCTATCTGATGTAATACACTGGGGTGTAGGCAGGTCAGAGACAGTACAGTGAGACATCTGGCTTATAGAGACATGCTCTCATTATGTTTCTTCTTACTGGGGCTACAGTGATTGATACTGACTAACTTGATAGTCAAATGCATTACATCGTGCAAGTCTAAATATGCAGTGGAACATTTTGAAATTTACAGATCATTTACAGGTATTATGTATAATATATGTAAAAGTGAGATAAGAAGTAGTTCTGGTAAAAGTGGCAATTCTCAATGGCATTCTGAATTTGCAATCAAGGCAAATTGAAGGAGTAGCGTTGCAGGTGCCACTGAAATGCAGAGATAGCAGCAATGAGGTTCCCGTGGTAGACCTGTATGTTACAACTGAAATGCAAGTGCAGTGGCAGTTCTAAATGTGCAATGAGGGCAAGTTTAAGTTGCAAGTTTTATGATTCGCTACTAATGTACTCCTACCGGCTAACATATGTATTTGGGCAATTATATGTGGTTTTCGGAAAGGGATCAATGAAAACAACGAATCACAGAATGATTCTACATGTACGAAATATAGTTTTTCATGACCCTGCTTTACAAACAAGAAACCAGGCTATCCTAGTTCAGCCGGTGTTGTGCCGAAATCACCCCCCTGTCGAACCCACCCACCCCTTTCAGCAGGTAGGAAAATGGCCTTACCGAAATAATCCCTCCTTCTATACCGGCTAAAAATTGTTTTGGGGAGGCAAGAATATGATCTTATCTTAATTTGACTTTATAGTTACACTAGGAGCACATTATAAATATAATTGATCAAATGAAATAAACATTTCATGGCAATGATGGCTAAATTATTATACTTACACATTAGAGAACACTAGTCGAATAAGAAATGGGAGATATGACCAATTTTGCCAACGATTTGTTTATAGTAATAAACTAGCCAACCGAAAACTGCAGACAGTGCCTTCCCACGCGATCAACCGGCCTAAAATCGAATGAAACGCTGCCAAACGTGGTCATCGTGTCACGATCGGGACTGGGGACCCAGGCGCGGATTGACAGGGTAGCGGGGAAGCAGCTGATCGGAGACCGGCAGAGTAGTCGGGGACAGGCGGTAGTTCGGTAAACGGGCGGTCGGCAGAGGCACAGGTGAGTAACAGGCAGAGTAGTCAGGGACGGGCGGAAGGTCGAAACACAGGCTGGCGGCAGAAGTACAGGCGG
>JACXGJ010014922.1:0-14177 GCA_016801105.1 Esox niger
TCCAAAACACAGGGAATGAGGGAAGAGGAGAGGAGAAAGGGGGAGGGAGGGGAGAACAGAGAATGGAGAGGGGAGAAAGAGGATAGAGGAGGGGAGGAGAGTGGAGGCCTCTGGCCACTGAAAGAAGAGACATTTAGCAATACTGCTACAGACTCCAATGGTCTGTTTACTAGATAGAGCTCATTATTCAACTCTGGCAGCAGAATCACCACTACTGGAAACCCAGTTCCATGCTGGCCAATAACACTGCTGAAATAAAGAGCAGCACTGTCACCACACTGAACTCTTCTGCTGGTGCCACTGTGTCACCGCTAACAGGACTTTAAGGGTTCATTCGGGATTCTAGAAGTGATTGAATTGCAGGCAAATGCGTAGCTTTATCGTAACTACTCTTAACATCAAACGGAACGTGTTTAATTGGGAACTGGTGTCTCCCATTCTAAGGTGGTGGCACTCTATTCCCCCAATATCCCAGCTGGTAATAATATTGGCATAAGCACCACTGTCTCGGCAGTTAAAGCCCACTGTTACTGCTGGCCCCGCTGAGTAACTAATAGAAGCCATCTAGACATATCAAGTAAAGCTGCTTAGTGGAGTGGAGCGTATTGTGCTTCATCTCTCTGCGGCTTCACGCTTTCAGGGTTTATAGGTGTAATGACTAGGGTGGAATGTGAGGCTGTAACTAATACAGAATTTATCCTGGTCAGATCAAGTTAGGGAAGGAAAAACGACTGGCCCCGAGCGGTGAGCTAGTTGTGCCCTCTGACCTCTCTGTGTGGCGATGATGGTGATGTTATGCCACTGATCACGTTCCCGGTCCAGCTCCACAGCCGTGGTGAGGAGGCCACTGTCTGACGTAATACGAAACAGAGCCTCCGGGTCTGACTGGGGATCGATAGAGAACCTAGAAAAAATGCAGAGCGAGAACGGGGGGGGCAAAAGAGTGAGGGGATGGAGGACAGGGAGAACAGGAGATAAGAAGAAGAGGGTATAAATGGCCAGGGAATTAATATCCCAGATTATCACAGTCGATACAAGCTCATTTGAAGTAGTGCTGATTTATCTAAATATCTCAATGAACATTCTAACTACCAGACATTCCCCATTGCTCAGTGGGAGTCAAGCAGTGTCGATAATGGGCCAGAACTATCTTAATACAAGGACTACATTTACAGATTCACAGATTCACTACATTCAGAGTCACAGACTCACTATATTCACAGATTCACAGACTCACTACATTCACAGTCACAGACTCACTACATTCACAGTCACAGACTCACAACATTCACAGCCACAGACTCACAATATTCACAGAGTCACAGATTTACTACATTCACAGATTCACACACTCACTACATTCACAGAGTCACAGACTCACTACATTCACAGATTCACAGCATCACTACATTCACAGAGTCACAGACTCACTACATTCACAGTCACAGACTCACTGCATTGACAGATTCACAGACTCACTACATTCACGGATTCACAGAATTACTAGATTCACAGAGTCACAGATTCACACCATTCACAGATTCACAGACTAAATACATTCACAGACTCAATACAATCACAGATTTATAGACTCACTACATTCACAGATTCACAGACCCACTAGTTTAACAGACTCACTACATTCACTACATTAACAGATTCACAGTCACAGTTTTGCAGAAGGGAGGACATATATGTCTAATAAAATGAATGCTAATTTCGCCTAGACTCATCCTCTGTGTGTGTGACAGAACGTGTGGCCTGCTACCTGATGTTATTGGTGAGTCCGGTATCGGGGTCCACAGCACTAACCCGTCCCACAGTGCAGGCAGGGGGGCAGTTCTCAGACACGTCCATACGATAGCGTGCCCGGGAGAAGCGGGGTGGCTCGTCTGCGTCCAGCACAGCCACCCGGACGGAGGCGCGGTCCTTAAAGGGCCCGCGACGGAGGAAACGCGGGTCAACCATGGGATTCAACACCTCCACGGAGAAGGAGTAAGAGCTCCGACTCTCATAGTCCACAGCCTGCAGGGAAGGAGAGACGGGCGAAAATACACAAACAGGATACCTGTATCCATAACACCGTAGACCCAAAGGCAGAGACCGAGGTAGAACCAAGGGAGACAGGAGAGCAATAGAATGAGAGAAAAAGGAAGAGAGAAAGGTGACGGGTAACAGTAAATGTGGGGGAGAAAGAAAGATGGTTTACAGTGGATGTCTTTATCTTGGCTTTGTAGTGGAAAATGGCCAAGTGGTACTGAAAAGCTGTAAGGATTTCATGCTACAGCTCCAGTCAAAGCTGACACTGATGTCTGCTGAGAAGTTATGAACACTATTAGTGCAAGCAGAGCTGGGTGTTTCATTGAGTCAGTCTGTTAGTCTGCCCGTCTGTCTGTTTGTCTGTGGTTCCTCCTAGCAGCAGGGATGCTGGAGTCTGAAGGAATGAGCCTGTCTCTGAGAAAGATGATTGCTGTTGGGGGCATCTAGATCCAAACAGCTTTCCCAGGGTTTTGAACATTGCATAGGCTATCTGAGTCCTATACTGGATGGCAGGATAATTGGCAGAAAGAAACGTGTTGGACTGGACGAGGGTCTAGACTGGTTAGGTACGACCAATATTCATCGCACGATTCGGGAGGAAAAAAATTACTTTGAAGGTCCCTCATGGAGGAAAATATTGATATTTTGCTACTCTTTCTGATCTCCCCGCTTTTTCATTTTCTCACAGAAGTGCATTCTCTTCAAACAAATCTGTAATCTTAACAGGGCTGAGATTGATTAAAAATTATGCAGTATGGAAAGGGGAATTGAAGGGCATGGATATTGAAATATAGGCAATACAGGAACATATGCAGGAGAAGGGAGATGTCAGAGAGGGAGAGTGAGGGAAGGGGAGGGAGGGTGGGGAAAGGTCTCTTACAGGATCCCATTAGAGGAGGAGAGAGACAATCTGTCTGAGGAGGAGAGATGTCACTTACACTGTGAGCACACACTCATCACCCCCGCCCTCCTCTATCCAATACTCCATCTCCCTCTCCTGCCCTCCCCCTCCCTCCCCTTCTCTCCCAGACACTCTATCACGCTCTCCAATCCCCTCCCAGTGCGCAGAGGTCCATCTCTGACATCCAGAACACACACTCATCTCTCTCCCTCGCTCACGCTTACAGAAAGCACTTATCACAACAACCACCTCCTTTTTCTCACCTCCGTCTTCTGCTCGCCGTCAATCCACGCTTCTTAGCACAACCGGGTCCTAATCTCACACTCTCAGACAGTCCAAATTTCTCTGAAACCCTTGTCTTTCCTGACGCTCTAAGGATGAAGTTAATTAACCAAACAGTATGGAACCATAGTCATAAAGTCATACATAATACATCACACATAAAAAATGGCTGACGATCACACATGAATTATCGTGTGTGTGTGTGTGTGTGTGTGTGTGTGTGCTGGTGTGTTTGCGGGTACGCTCATGTGGTTGTGTGTGTCTGTGTTTGCGTGTGGCCAGGCAGAGTAGGTTGTGATCAGTGAAGCTTTAAATAATCTGAATCCAATCGCCTTGCAACCGGTGTACAGCATAGCGTATTTGTAGCGTCTATATCCAGCCGACTGTAGAGTAGGTGAAGCAGATAGTTTTTCTCTTCTCGGGCATGGTGCAGTTCACAGGCCTTCCCTGTCCTGCTGGCCTAACCTACGTGAGGCCAGACTCAATACTCAACGTTACACCAGGAGGATGTCTTTGTCTTCCCACAGACTTCTGTCTGAGCAGCAGCACACAGACATCCCACTGCAGTGCTGTTCTACTAGAGAATCTCCTGAATCTCCCCATCACTCCTCTTTCTCTCCTCCCTGCCTTCTTGTCACTTACGCTTTTGTCCTCCCTTTTTTCCTTCCTCTGCCTCTCGCCCTCTCCTCCCCTCTCCTCCCCTCTTCCTCCCTCTCTGCTCGATTCCCCTCCCTACGTTTTATTCTCTCTCCTTCTTCCCCTCCCTCCCATCTCTCATTCTCTGTCTTACTCTCTCTCTTTTCCTCCCTCTCTCCCCTCTTAGGAGATTAGCACAATCTCTCTTTTCAGTGAAAAAACAAACACAGATAATCCTTGAAACGCTGCTAGTGGGTGACCGTGGATTAGCCAGACGTTTAAAGTGACAGCATATGGAAATAATGGCTAACCAATGGAATCAATGTGTGCCCAGGTGGAATCACATGCACAGAAATAGGAGGCTTATACAGCTCATAGCTCCAAAAAAGCATACATTTAGTGGAATCTTTTGATGCGAGATATGGATGGAAGATGTGTTACTAATTGTTCTATAGGATGTAGCTAATATTTCCCATTCAACTCCAACCATATCGCTGTGAGTCCCAGGCCTGCGTAACAAGCAGCTGTGTAGTCAGCCCACTCTGGAATAGACTCCCCGCCATACCTGAGGCACTTTATGTAGATGGATAGGTATACGCAGTATGGTAATAACTCCACCTTGTCCTCTGACAGGACTGGTTACACACTCCTAAAAGTGCCTTGGGGCTAGAAGCTCTAAAGGTCTGTTTAGTATTCATGTCCCGGCTTCCAGAACCTCCCTCCTCCCAGCCCTACAGTAGGCCTATCACGTGCGAGGTGGGGATAACGTGTCAATTAACCGGCTCACATTACATGTCAGCCACTAGGTGGCGGCATTGCAGAGCCATAACAAGAAAATTGTGTTATTTACATTGAAGAGGCCTTAGTGTAAACTTGGGAATAAGTTGATTTGATGCTTCAGTTTATGTTGACCCAGTAGGCCTAAAGTTAGTACCAACACAAAGAGAGTGAGAATGGATTCATTTAAGCCCGGAGAGATTGTCAACCTGAAAGTATTTCCCAATTCCAGACACATTCATTTTTTTGTTCTTCAGCTTTCCTTTTTCAGCATTTAGGCCTGTATGCGCAGGGACTAGATCTCATCTAAAACGACTGCCCTCAGAAAAGCCCATTTAAAAACCTCTTCTCCCGGTGCGCTCATATAAGCCTATAAATGAATAGTTGTGTGTGTTTAAATCCCCAGCCAGCGTTTAGAGGTTGAATTAGAGTGACCTGAGCCCAGTCAGTTTAGCCTGAGAATCACAACAGTGAGTCAGACTGAGCCGAAAACAGCCAGTACTCTAGAAAATGGCCTCTGAGGAAAGGGGAGAGGTGGCGGATGAGTTAGGAGGCGACAGAGGGGAGAAAGACAGAGGTGGAGAATAAGGGAGAGAAGGGGTTTGCTATTGCCCTCTGAGACAGCCCGTGAATAAGCAGTGATAACAGAGGCAGTCCACAGACTTCATCTAGATTGACTGGTGGCTCTCCAACACGTCCCTGGCTAACCCTGCACCCCCCCCCCGGACCGCACCCCACATCTCGCTGGCTCTTCCTGACACACGCACGCTTGCTCTCTCTCTCTCTCTCTCTCTCTATCTCTCTCTCACCCTCTCTATGTGTCTCTCTTTATCTCTCTATGCGCCTGCCGCCTCCCTGTCATCTATCAGACAGTGCTGACCCTCAGTCTTTTGGACAGGCACCACCGTTTTTTCCCCCTTTTTTTAACAAATGACTGTATTCCTTCACAAGTTTTTAGTCATTCCACAGAGTGTTAACTGGGAGGGCTGCGAGGCCAGAGAGTGTGCGTGTGTGTGTCTGTGTGTGTGTGTCTTTCTGTGTGTTTCTGTGTGGCTGTATGTGTGTCTGTAAGTCTAAGATCAACGGTACAAATGGAATTTTGCCCACGGCTGTGAGAGGACCAGTGAGGTCAGTCCCAGTCTCAGTGGTAGCAGAAAGTGTTCCGGCAGGAAATCTTTTCCTCTTAAGGGCAAAAAGATCATCTCTTACCACAAAATCCTTCATCGTTTTTTATTTGTTGTTTGTATTTTCACTACAGCTGTCAGACCGGTGGCCACCAACAGTGAGTCAGTCACTACCAGCAGACTTCAACATGTGAAGTCACTACACACAGACAATCTAACTGCATGGTTCAGCTGGGCAGAAACCAGGGGCGGGGGTGGGGGGGTACAATGCTAATTTTAATCTTTATAAAATTGTATTAGTGGAATCATTTGTTCACCGTTAGTAATTTAGGCGTAGATTCCCTAATAGGCTAAATCTCTTTAACCTCCTATCCTCTCAGTGATTCAGCCTCCTACCTAGTGCTGCCTATCATTCTTATAAGCCCTGTCTCACTGACAACCACGCATTCTGAGCCAGTAGTGAAGAGCACTAGAACGGGCATCCCCAAAAGTATCTGGAAAAGTTCAACGCATAGTTCCCCCTGTAATCCATTTTGTGGAGGGACAGAGGTGATGAGCCAAAGCTCTGTGTTGGAACAGTAATTGTAGGTTTGGTTTGGCGTCCTCAGTGCATTGGAACCAGCCTCCGATGGGAGCGAGGAGAGGGCGGTGAGAAGAGGAGTGTGTTTGTTTACATGTCATTTCTCTAGTCACTGAGCACACAGTGAGTAGATCACGTCTATCTCCCTGCGCACGCTGCTGCTTAGACATTCTCTATGTTGGTGCTCTCTCTCTCCTCTCTCTGACTCTCTCTCCTCTCTCTGACTCTCTCTCCTCTCTCTGACTCTGGAGCTTTTTTTCCTCAAACAAACCTCTTTTTCAGCCTGCCAGTCTCCCTTTGGATGTGTTTTTCTGCCTCATTGTGTCTCTCTGTTTTCTTTCTCACTGTCACCCCTCTTTCTCTCTCACTCACTCACTCTCTCTCTCTCACACACACACACACACACACAATCTTTCTGCTGTATGGGCTCTGACTGCTTAACTAATTTCCCTCTATGTTGTCCCTGCTTACAGTCTCACCTCTGCTCCTCCCTCAACCCTCACTTCCATCTCACCTCTCTCAGTCTCACTTCCCCCCTCTCTCCTCTCTCTTTATCTTATCTAGTAACACATCCCAGGCCTAGAAATCTCCTAAAACCCCACCTCCGGCCAAGGCTTTTTTAACACGTCCCTTAAACCCTGGAGGGGCTGTCACAGTGAAAAACACACATAAACACGCACACAAACTGACACATACAGAACATACACGCATAAACGCATACATACCCACCCACACACACACACACACACACACACACACACACACACACACACACACACTGGATGACCATCAGACTATATTAAAGAGCAGGATATATTTTTAACACTCAGACACCGTCTGCCCTTTGAAACATCTCATTTAGATTCAGATAGCATATTTCAGGCATGTCTCTGAGGTGTTGGTGTTGCTGCTATTGATGTCTGTCAACTTCTACAACACACGTGACAGGCCTACTCACAGGGGAGTAATTGCATGTAAGACACACACTCACATACACTTAGACCCGTACACACATACACATACTGTACACAAACACAGAGACCCAAACACTCATACACACTCACATACACACAGACATACAAAGACACACACAATACGCAGCTCTCAGCTCCCAGCTCCCATCACCAATCACACGTCTTCATTAGTCGAGCTGCTGGTGTGATAACGCGGGGTGACAGCCTGCTCGGGGGGGAAAAATCTTGAATCAGGCAGCTTCAAGGCAAATGAGCTGATTCAACAAGCACACACATAGATATGGCCTTCTGACTCACAGAGACTAGTTTCATCTATCTAGGATAGCAGGGAGAACAGGCCAAACCAACCTCTCTCCTCTGCTTCTCTTCATCATCTGGTCCATTACTCCACCCTGTTGAGCCCTTCCTGGTTCTCTCCCTGGTTCCCCTCCATCACTCTCGGCTGACACTCAACATGTTCCCCCTGCTCCCTACAACATCCATCTTCCCTCTCACCTTGTTTAGTGTGATCACTGCTTCTTGGTTTGTTCCACTGATGTTGAAAGTGTCCCCCGTCTCCCCCTCCAGAATGGTATACTCCAGCTTGGCATTGTCACCCAGGTCAGCATCTGTTGCCGAGATACGGCCCACCTCCGCTCCCAGAACAGCCAACTCAGACACAGAGAATGACCACATACCTGGAAAATGGGGATATAAATTTGACATATTACAGATACTGAAACCAGGGAGAGGGACATTTTTCAGGTACTGAAGCCAGGTAGAGAGACATATTACAAGTACTGAAGCCAGGGAGAGACACATATTACAAATACTGAAGCCAGGGAGAGGGAAATTTTTCAGGTACTGAAGCCAGGTAGAGAGACATATTACAAGAACTGAAGCTAGGGAGAGAGACATATTACAAATACTGAAGCCAGGGAGAGGGACATTTTTCAGGTACTGAAGCCAGGGAGAGACACATATTACAAATACTGAAGCCAGGGAGAGGGAAATTTTTCAGGTACTGAAGCCAGGTAGAGAGACATATTACAAGTGCTGAAGCTAGGGAGAGAGACATATTACAAATAGTGAAGCCAGGGAGAGGGACATTTTTCAGGTACTGAAGCCAGGGAGAGAGACATATTACAGGTACTAAAGCCAGAGAAAGATACATATTGCAGGTACTGAAGCCAGGGAGAGAGATACATATTACAGGTACTGAACCCAGGGAGAGAGACACATATTACAGGTACTGAAGCCAGGGGGAGAGACATATTACAAGTACTGAACCCAGGGAGAGAGACACATATTACAGGTACTGAAGCCAGGGAGAGATACATATTACAGGTACTGAAACAACACTCCTTTCTTATAGTCTATGTTGTGGTGTTTGGTGAGGAGAGATAAAGACAACAACAAATGTCAAGCTCTGTGACTGTGTCTCCTGCTGTTATTTCATCTCTGCTAACAAGCTTGATTAATAATCAAGGACAGATAAAAGGTCTGTGGTTCCTCTTCACTCAGTCATGTTTAAACATGCAGGGGACTTTATCCTTTAGTGCTCTTCACATTAAATCACCACATTAACGGGCCCTTCTGCTGGAGCTGCAGTTTATATGGAAGTGGAAACCAGTACTCGCATGACTCAGTGTTTCTGACGGAGCACAGAGCTGAAAGCACAGAGCTGAGAGCACAGAGCTGAGAGCACAGAGCTGAAAGCACAGAGCTAGAGACCACAGAGCTGAGAGCACAGAGCTGAGAGCACAGAGCTGATTGGAGAGAGCACAGAGCTGAGAGCTGATAGTAGAGAGCTGAGACCACAGAGCTGATAGGAGAGAGCACAGAGCTGAGAACACAGAGCTGATAGGAGAGAGCTGAGAGCACAGAGCTGATCAGTAGTAAGCAACCATAATCAGTCACAAGTCTGCATTTCTGGCACACAGTTGACGCTTCACTGCTTTTCTGCATCTACAACACACAAACAAGATTGAGGGAGGTGGGGAGGAAGAAGGATATCTGGATTCACCTTACATGTACAAAACAGACTTGGCCGTTCAGAAGAGAAGATATTACTTGCTGGGGAAATACGATAAACACAGGGGCTCAGACAGAACAACATCATAAGCCTTGTTTTGTGACAGTAAAACTATGTTTGCATATATTACAATTAAACAACTGAATAGATTAGCATGCGCTCAAGTCAACTGATAAAATAATACATTACCTATTTAACTATTAAGTTACATTTTCAAATACTTTCGATCTCATTTTACTGATAGATAAAACATACATTGTTTTACACAGTTCATTTATGTGGAAATAACACATTTATTTCAGGAGAGCTAAAAGAGTATGAACACTTGAACAGAAATATCTTATTCTGAGCTAAATGTTAACCATTATTTTCAGGATTATATTCATTATTATCTATATAAAGTTTGCATAGTGTTGTAGCTTACATTACTTATTTAAAAATGTAGTCAAAGTACAAATGGTCTTTTTTTATGGTAAACCAATGATGTCCCACATTATAAAGTTAGACCAACATTATAATACAATGACAACAAATTTTTTCAAATATCTTGCCTGAAGAAATTTCCTCTACTGTAGGGATGCAAGAACTGATCACTTTGATTATAAAAAATATCATTTCATTATCGATTACTCATAAAAGAAATTGATAGATGGGCACGGCTAGATTGGGTAAGGTTGTGTAGGATTGAAGCTGTCTAAAATAGGGTAAAAAGTGATGCATGACGCACCTGAAGATAAAATACTCTGGATACATTATGACAGAGGATAAGCAAGAATAGTCTATTGTCTATTTTTCAGAGAGCTCATTGTAGTTCATCTTCATGCATGAGCCGTGTTTGTCAAGTGACAAATCATTCATCTCAAATGCATGGTTGAGTTGAGTATTAACGATCGTTAGCACCACCAGTCTCCAGGCCTACTTGTCCGTGAGGTTTGTTTACAGCCGAGCAGCGCCTGTTAGCTTAGCATTCCCGGTGCTACAGATGGATCATGTATTTAGGGTCAAAGTATTTCTATATCAACCATTCTCCAATTTATAAATGTTTATGCATTCTTTAACATGTACTGATGACCAATAAATGCAACATGTGCCAGTGTAGTCAGTTACCCATTAAGCCCAGTCCACACTTCTCATATATTTTCTCAAATATCTTTAACTGATATGAATAAATGTTAAATGTGAAAAAAGGGAGAAATTCATCTAAACATTTAATGTTTTTCAAACAGAAATACAAAATCTTGTTACCCACAACTACTGCCAAAACATAGTCTATGGCTCTATTTGGGCTTGTACTGAGCGAGTATCTTTAGTCCTCTATCAGCTCTCAAATACTATGCCCCCTAATACTATGACCACCTCTACATAAACTACAGCTGCTATCTGCCCTAAACACTGATTTAGGATTTGTCAGCATCCTAACATTGACAATTAAAGTTGCATTCTGAATATTAAACACACCTGATTCTTATAATTTGTTACAAAGTGGAAAAGGAACTAATCACACAAATACCTAAAAAGCTTGTAACATAAAATGAAAAGGTGACCCGTTCCACAAAAAAACAGTGACCTGTTTTGGCTCTTGAGAATCGCTGTCTCAACCACACAAACTCAGTTTCCTCATCAAGACACATGGCTAGTTAAAACTCCTGGTGTGTGGCTGTGTTGTCCTGAAGGCTTCTCTGGGCACTATGTTGTAAAAAGACACATTTCCGTTGCATAAGAATAAAAAATACCTATTCTTTGTATACTGTGATAATAATTAGCTAAAGAACAAACTGCGTATATTAAAGGATATCATGTACATTTCCATCTCCTAAGGCAGTGAAACATGAGACTCAGCATGCTAACGCCCACAGAGACTTCAGGGCCTGGGCACAGGCCTGCCTGCTGAAAGGGACCCTGTGCCAGTTAAGCAACTTCACATATCAGCTTATGTGCCATGATTGTGAATAAACCATCTGGGACACTGGGCACCAGAAGGCAAAAACTCAGACCATCCCACAAAACACTCCTATTACTAAGAACCAAAATTAGCAAAGTTCTATTCGAGTGAGCCAAAAAACATTGTTACACATATCAGCCAACCCACACAGATACAAAACACTCTCTCTCCCGCTCTGTCTCTGTCTGTCTCTTCCATTCTTGCCTTCTCTGTCACTCTTGGTTTCTGTCTCTCTCGCTTTCACACCTCCTATCTGTCGTTAACATAAATAACAAACACTCACTTTAACCATTGTACGTACTGTATGTCAATATACTGCTTAAAGGCAAATGCAAATCTCAGAAAAGCTATTTTCACTAATCTGTCTTGGACAGACAAACAGGAAGTGGCAAACATTAGTGAAAATGTTTGTTCTGCGTAAGGAAGACTGTTATACAAGCAGCACAAACACACACACACACACACACATACACACACACACAGTACATGCAGCAGGAGTAATCACGCAAAAAACATACGCGCAAACACACCCAAATATACACAAACACACAGATTAATGAAGGCTCACAGCTGTAGTGTGGGTATAAATGGGTGGAGGGTGTGACGGCAACGGTGAAGAAGCTATTATCTGCTGGCCTTTCACCATGTACACTCAACATCGCAACAGAAACCATTCATCACATCATCTGGAAAAAATGGCCGATGCGAGAGGAAATTGCAAATAACGCGAGTACAGGATGCCGAGGCAACAATAATCACATATCACTCATGACTGAAAAATGCAGAAGTCTTAAAGGCAGGAGCAGAACATGTGGGTCCCCTGGGCTTTGTTCCATGGCTCTGACCATCGGAGTGGGCTGTGGCGAAGCAGCATGGGAACCCAGGCCAATGCTCTGTGGCTCTCTGATATAGCGCTCCCCACTGGGTTTGGTAATGGTGCTCAGGAGAGAGAATCGAAGGCCTCTGCTGTGCTCCGCTCAAACCCACTTCAAAGAAAAACACCTTCAACTCCTCGCCATCTTCCCCCCGAAAAAGCCTTTTTTCCTCACACTACTACACCGCTCAGACACATTTTACTGCTCAACGGTTCACTCATGGACACAAGGATTGGTCAGGGTACCTGGTTGAAGCCAAACGTAGAGGTAGGTTGAACTGTGCCTTATTGACTGGGAGACAGTAGAAAAGGGAAGTGAAGTCACAGCCAGTGAGAGGTAATGAGAGGTGGCTGGAGTGTAACACATATCACTGTAAATAAGACCTAAAGAGTGACATCACACTGACACAGGAGGTGGATAGAGTCAGGAAATGAAGAATAAAATAAGAATAAGTTGAGAGGAGGTGACTAAAAGGGGGACATTGGTTGTGAACTCTGTGAAATGAAAAGAAGGGAAAGCAAAATGAGAAGAAGGGGGGACGTGGGAGAGACTCATTGCAAGGATCGCTACAGGAAGAAAAACCTTGGAGAGGACCCATCGCATGAGGAGAACAGGCTTTCTGTTTCTCCTGAGCGGTGGGGATGCGTTGAGTTAGGAGAGCCATTAAAAAAGTGTCAAGCTGGCTAAAGTGCACGCACCAGTTGAAAATAGCCTGAATAAAATCTGCATCCGTTTAGAAAGAGTCCATCACACAAGCACTTATAGTAGAGGAGGCTTAAGGGAAGAGGACAGCAAGAGAGCGAGAAGGGAGGAGAGATTTTGTTATAAATATAAATAGTTTACTGCAGAGAAGGAGAGATACAGGGAGGACAATGAATGCTTGAATAGGAAGGAAGAGGTGAACAGACCCCAGAGGGAGCACTGACCAGATGGGTATTACTGAACAAACGTTACAATGGATGGAATCAGGATAACTGGTAGACTGACTGGTAATAATTTAGTCAGTATGACTGGTAGACAGACTGGTCATACAAACGCATGCAAATATTTTAACAAAGGAGGAGGGAGGTGGAAATGCATGAGGGAAAGGCCGAGAAGGATTGGAAATGCATTAGGGAGGGTCTGTGATTGATGAGAAAAAGGGAGAGAGACATAGATTGTGTACAACCAAAGAAAAGGTAAGGGAGGAAGTTGCTAAAGGGAGCAAGAGAGAGTTGTGTCTGAGAGCAATGTTTCCAGCTGTGATTTTACTGTCTATTGAAGCAGAAAGCAGTGAACTTTAGATGAAATATTAATCAAGAGGAAAGAAATGAGGATATAGAGAAAATTAAAGGATAAAAGGGAGGCTAATATTAACCACCTCGATTTTAATTAGGACTTCTTCTAAGGACAGGAAACTTCATTAGCAATAACAATTATTGGAATTATTGCTATTACTAAATTGTTTTGTTATCGTCATTATCACTATTACTTTAGCAACTGAGCAACGAAGCCAAACTAAATTTGTCAAACTTAGTTAGAAATCAAACACCCGACTTCCCACAATTCATTGGTGCGGAGCAGCCCAATTCCGGGGTCAGGTTTAATTAAAAGTGGGTTGCCACGGTACCCTGAAGAGAATCTGGAGGGAAACATGCATGCTGAGTTTAAACTCTATAGAAGACAAGAGAACAAGGAAACACATTTGTTTCCAACTACATATTTGGTGGATTGGCCAATCTAAGACTAGAAAGAGAGAGCTGTGGGGATAGAGTGAAGGATGTACAGAGAGAACATAACTGTATTCAGTACGATGTGGACAGGAGAAGGAAAAGCAGAGAGAACATAACTGTATTCAGTACGATGTGGACAGGAGAAGGAAAAGCAGAGAGAACATAACTGTATTCAGTACGGGGTGGACAGGAGAAGGAAAAGCAGAGAGAACATAACTGTGTTCAGTACGATGTGGACAGGAGAAGGAAAAGGAGAGAGAACATAACTGTGTTCAGTACGATGTGGACAGGAGAAGGAAAGGCAGAGAGAACATAACTGT
>JACXGJ010014923.1:0-14179 GCA_016801105.1 Esox niger
GGGGGGGGGGGGGAGGCACTTTTCCTGCTGTGTGTTTGATGTACCTGAATCCAGCCCAGGGAGGAGAGTCAGTAGGCCTAGGTTGAGTCACATTGCACGGACATGTGACCCCTGACCTCTCCTCTGTTAATGTTTAACTACTCAAACACAGCAGGACAACTCTGTGTAAAACTTAGCAGAACATATCCTGTCTGCATTCCATGTGTGGCGCCTTCCATGTGTGCACTGTAACAATGTTGTTCTTATTCAGTCACATTGTTACAACATAGATATAGGAGGCAACCAATTGTTACACAAAATGACCATTGTATGACTATGAGAGTACCGGTCGGCCATTAAGTTTGACCCTCCCGGTCTCTCTGCGTGCCGTATCCACATAGCCATAACATGCATGAGCCTGAGAACCCACATTATCTGATCCCCCACCTTGTGATAACAAAACAGCCTTTTAAATGAAGGTCAACTGCAGTAACTAGAGGAGGGTGTATGTGAGTGTTTCCCAGTGCTCTCATGTACCTGCCTTTCCTTTACATGGAGAGAGGAGATTTGAGATTCATGAATTCTCTTCCTAAATCTGCAGTGCCCCCCTGTCATACCCTGTACTTCAGAAAGCAATGTAGGCCGACCCACGTCAGGGCCATGCATTTGTACTGTGTCTAATTAAATAAACATGAAGGAAACACATGAAACCCACGGCAGACCTACCTTCACCTGTGTTTTCCTGACACCATCTTCTTATGTTCTCTCGCACATTTTGCATGTCTCCTTGCAGTGTTTGAAAAATAGTTTGTGTGATGGATCTGTACATTTCCCTTTATACTTTTTGCCGGACCGCTCTGGAGCGGAGTCCTTCTGGCGCGTAAGGATTCCGCTCTAGATCTCCCGGTTAAACTATCAGATTCCCAAATTGACAGCATGATTTGCAGGCCTTTTCACATTTACGCTCCCTTCTCATTTCAGTATCATACCACATATGTCAATACAACACAATTGTCAGTGCAGATTGATTTGCGGTCCTCCTCTGCTTCCTTAACCTTCTTACTTTGCCGGCAATTCCTAGGGAGCCCCATGCTCTGGTGGAGTGTTGCACAAGTCAGGGATCAGTGGGCATGGCAGAGGGCAACATGGCTTCACTAACTGTTTGTTTTAGCACACGTGTTTCCATGGCTCACATTCCCCGGAGACAAAAGACTCGCCTCTCTGACTTTAAGCAACTGTGTGTGTAGTTATGTGTGAACGTGTGTGTTCAGGACGAGGTTTGAAGTAAAAAACTGATCTTGCTGTGTTTGTATTAATGAACAATGACTTTGTGGGGGACATTGGACAGACTCAGTACCATTGGGTTTGTGTGATGAGAGTTGGTGCTTCGCTTACTTTGTCCCACAGAGGTAAAGCACAATGTCAGACATTTCTATTAGGCATTGTTGCTCGAAAGAACGGTCCTTTTATCCCCAAGACACCAAAACAGGCTGTATTTCCCATTATGTGACTGTTTGCACCTAAAGGTGAACTTTGGCATTCAAAAATTTAATTTTTAATTTCCAAATCTCCTGTTTTTTCCCACAATAAGATCATCTTATGTACAGACTTTTTTCCAAGTTCATATAGGAAGCTGCTTGCATTTCGTCCAGTATAGGGTAGGTGACAAACTAATTAATTAATTTAATCATATTTCATGGATTTTAGAAACGCATTGTTGATTGTTTTTAGTTAGGTGAAGAAGTGCTATTGAGAAAGCAATACACGCTTAACTGTAATGCTTTTAGTTTTGCATCTCATTCAGCTATTAAAGACTGGGACACATGATTCTTTGCGAATGGTGTGTTCTAGTTTCTCTATGAAAATATGTGCTGAAAAGCCGTTGGCCTATATGGCAGTAGATTATAAGTATTTATCAACCATCTGATTACCATCTGTGAATAGTGGGAGTGAGTTCTTTCAAATGAAAGCCCTATTGGATATATTAACTTTCTCCACTGTATAGACATGTGCAGCAATGAACATATTTCAAAATAAAAACATTTTTGATTCTACATTTAAATTGATTTTTTTTTTAAATGAAGGTATGGTGCCATAGCTGTTGATACTATTAAGGCAATCTTTAATTATTTAATACTAAGGTAACTTATGTTGAAAATAAAACACTCCAGGTTCCAATGCATTGTGATATACTCTGATCGAGACAGATTAAATAATTATATTTCAGACTCTAACATTCCTAAACAAGGGAGTAACATCTATAAAGGTCAATTATTGTCTCAAAACTAACTATCGTCTCTAAATTATTGTTTTTGTGAACCATTTTCCTCTAAATGGTAAGAAACTCCCAGACCATTACATCAGTCTCCCACTAAAGCTTTTCCTAGTTCTTGTAATATCATTCACACTTGTAATTAGCTTTATTTAGCCATTGCTTCAAAATTCCACTGTTGGGTATAGACATCCCCCAGAATATATATACACTCCTATAGATTTTTGCTCTTTGAATTCTGAGGTATCAAAGTTTTAATTTTGCATTCAAATGTAGTAACCATAAGGCTGGAATTACCTACTTCCTACTGATCAATTTAGATTAATTTAGAGTCAATGCGTAAGTCTGCATGTGTATGTCTCAGTAGAGATTTTAAGTCCTACACCAGTTGCAATTAAACAACACGCAAACAATTCAGTGTTCTTTCCACTGTTGCTGCTGATTAATGTTTGCATTTACGGTCTGTGATGAATCTGTTACAGTTAGTGATGACCCTGTTACAGTTAGTGATGACCCTGTTACAGTTAGTGATGACGCTGTTACATTTAGTGATGACGCTGCTACAGTTAGTGATGACGCTGCTACAGTTAGTATTAACACTGTTACAATTATTGATAAAACTGTTATGGTTAGTGACCACATATGCACATTTCTCAACGTGGAGGGGTTATCTATGTTCATTTTACATGTACATTTAATTCATTTATCCTAAACTCTTATCCAGAGCAAGTTATAGTTGTGAGTACTAGTCCATCATTGTTAGCACGGCAGACTGCAGACTTTTTTCAAGGTACACAAAGAAAACCCATGATGGTATAACAGTCTTGACCTGAATCCTACCATGTCCATTACAGTGCATTGACTTTGTGTAATTCTGGTTACAGAACAAACCAAATTATAGGCAAACAGGTACGCACAGGTGCCCTCCCTGGTCCTATTTCACTGGGTTTGGTTTTGGGTGTGTGTGTGTGTAGGTGAGAGAGACAGATAAGTGGTTGTGTCTGTTCTGTTTGTGAGATTGCTTGAGGGAGTCTGTTTTTTGGCAACGTCTTCTGTGTTTTTTGTCTCATTGCAGTGATGCTTGTTGCTTTCTCTTTTATCGTAGGCATGTTGTTATCTTAACCACCGCCTCCTCATCGTTTGGCTAATATAGTAATGATTTGCATTATTTGCATTGCATCAGATCTCTAAACCAGACAGGTTGCGGTGTATAATTTTATGTATTAACCAGCATTCTAAAGTGAACGTAAGACAATACGCCGTTATTGATAGAAAATGGTTACAAAGTGGTAGACAAGAGGCAGGATGACATCGTCCGAAGAATGGGAAGGAAAGTGAAGACTACATGGAGAGGGAAAGGAAAGGGTGCAGCACATTTCCTGAGTCTGTTTCCTTTCTCTCATATGTAAAACGAGACAGCACAGTAGACGAATAGTGCCCCCCCCCCCCCACACACACACACACACACACACACATCCATTCACTGACAGACTACTAAAATTATCCGAGGCACACACGTACATTTTATGATTTGACCTTCTGAATTCACAGCAGGAAATGGTTTGGCTCATGTGAGGCTGGAGTCCCCATCAGTAATTGTAGTTGCGGGGCTGAACTTCGGGCCAGGGATGTTCAGTTTGTAGTTGGGGAAGCCTTAGGCCTCGTCCCATTCGCTCCCTCTGCACCCTTAACCTACTGCAGCGAGCCCTCAACACCTAATCCACTCCCTGGCTCGCTCCACAAAAACAATGTATTGGCAGTGGGCCAACAAGCTGGGTCAGCATGAACACACAGACTTCACATGTTTAGAATACATGCGACACCGTGTAACATGTGTGTGTGTGTGTGTGTACACATGAATAAACACAACCTTATTAATTAACATAGTTAATTAACACACATTAATACACTATTTCATAAATTACCCTGTTGTGTATTTGAACTAATGATATGCCTCTCAGTCGTAACGTTTGGCAGTACTATGCTATTTAAAATATAGATTAGAATGAGAGTGATGTCCGAGAAAGCATGCATTTAATATTTTGGAATCTAACTGCAGTTGTGCAAATTGGACCGCTTAAGCTGAGCCGGCCAAGAAGAGCGAATATCTCATACTGAGTGACTGACGGACCTACCTTGTTAAATAGTGCAGTGGTTATAGAAGTGGACCTGTAAGCTATAGGTCCTGCGATCGAATCTCCTCGCAGGCAAAACAGTTTACACATTTGGATTTGTTCCGGATAGACAAAAACTTTACTGGCTATCAATCTTCATTATAGTAAGCCTAAAATAAAACTGTTTACGGTTATATTGCGACTTTTCTGGTGGATTTTTGAGGTATGCGACCGTGCATACTTTTTGAGGTAATAAAACCCCTTGGACAGTAAGCGTTAGGGTTTCCACAATTCGCTCGTCTTTTCACTTGACAATAAGGCAGTTATCGTCACCTTTCAATGCCATCAATTCATGAATTATAGAAAAACAAATGTTTTTTGCCATAAAATGAAATAGCTATGGCAGAGGAAAGTTAATCATCAGTCTCGCTAGCAATTGTTAATTTCTTATGACTATTCATAAGGAGGTTTGTAGATATTAGTAAGCCTATTACTGGCTAATAAGCTGGTAAAACGGCCATTGTTCATAGACGCTATTTGTGGTGGAAGTGAACTTAATAAGAAACGTTAGTCAGTTGAACACAATGCTCAGTGGTGTCTAGCAACTGGTGGAAACGCGTAGCGCCGTGGCGTAGTGGGAGTGTCTCTCACACGGGAGACCCGAGTTCAAAACCAGTGAGTGTTGCAATTTTTATTCATTTTAATTGTGGGCCAGCTGAACTAGGCTTGCCTGGTTCCTTTTCTGGTTTTAGTAATTCTCTGGCTCTCAAAGATCACTAACATCTTGTACACCCAATAACAGTAGGGACTTGGCAGCGGTACACCTCACTCTCCCTGCTGTTTTTGATGAAGAGTAATGATTATTAAAAAGCAATCATAAATGGCACTAACGCGTTAATATTACACGCGTTTTATTTTGTTATTTCAGGAGGAAGAGGAAGACCCAGACCGAGGACAACCATGCATGAGATGCGGAGAGCAGTGTCCAGGCTTTCGTATGCATGGCTGGAGGTAGGCCTCCACCTCTCCTGACACACAATCCAAACCCTCACCTCACTAGGACTTACCTTTCAAGGCGGCCATGACGGCCATGGCCACCACTGCCTCACTGAGTGGCCGTAATTACCCCCGTACTCTAATAAATTATTGCACCCAAAGATGCTGTTGAGCCCTTGTTTGGCTGGGGGAAAACAATTCTCGTTGGCTGCTAATGAAATTGAAACTGCTGCTTCCAATCGCTGTGATCCGAAGCACCAGTCACCGGCAGGAATTCTGATATCTCAGTTGTTATTGGCCAATGCCCTCCCATGAGGATCAATTATCGATACGTCTTCAAAAAGGGAACATCGCGTCAGCGCGTTTCTATGGCTGTTTATCAATTCCAAGTACGCTAAGAACATACTTGAGAAGAACGCTCTTGCCAAGCGTCCTTGTGAGACTGGTCTTGCACCTCTCTGGATTGAGATGCATGTGCACTTGGCTGTAGTGCAATACCCCTCCACTCTATGAGGGCTGTAACGTCCTCAGTAATACATTAATAAAATACGAATGTGAAGATGAATGGCAGAAGGTTGTATGGAGACTGTAGCCATAATCATATTATACGACATTTCAATATTACTTTTTTAATGTGAAAATCTACTGCAATTCAAAAACGCTGTCCTTCTCTACTGGTACTGTACTTACTTAACTTAGCTAACGTTAACTAGCCTCTCCACTGCACTGAAAAAGGTTAGCTAGCTGATGGAAAATTTGGAGCAAATTTATTAGTTAGCCCTTTTCTTTAATAAAATAAGCAAATATTCAGTGACTACAATGCCCCTTTCTCATCACATTTTTTTCAGATGCAGATTTACAGGTACCGTTAACCTGAAATAAGAAAAAATTTAACTTATTACAATTGTGGAATTTTTCTTGACATCTTGGAATAAATTCTGGGATATCAGATGCGTTCTCACTGAACAAGTCACCAACCCATGCATCCTTGATAAAAGAGGCGGATCAAGTACACATCCGGGTATTTTAGGTGTTCTTGTTAACTTGCGTTTTTTGGATTGAAACCGTACTTGGGCCATGAAAGATGACGTCAAACGAGTTCACAAGAACACAAGTACGGAGAAAAACGCGTATTGATAAACGTCTTCTGTCTTTTTGTGGTAATATTTTCGCTCTCTATGGAATCTGAACCTAGTCTTAACTACACTAAATATAATATGGCCACCCTGCCTTGATTAATAATAAATTGCTTATCTAAAATTTATTTTGTGATGATGTATTTTTGTACGCCACATTAGCATGTTAGTTACTTGCCTAATTTCAATAATATGAATGTTGCTCTCATTTTAAATATTGCTAGCTATCTGTGCTAAATCAAACTGCTAAATCAGCCCTGCAACGCTCATAACGACCCTAACTTAACATATCTTGATTTATTGGATAGAATGTCTTACATTGATTTGGGGCATTCTTGACAAGGCTAGTTAACATCAGTTAACATCTGATAACTGTTAAAGGGTAGAACTTGGAGGCAAGGTTGTTGATCAGCGCTTGACACAAACATTTTTCAGCCTTGCGCTTTAAATTGCAAAATTTGAGGCTTGCTCCACACCTTCACAGAAATGTACACTCTGTTTTCAAGATGTTTCAATCAATCAAGCATATTTATTTAATAAAGCCCTTTTTACATGTTTCATGTGAGAATATTTCATACCATAGGTCTGGTTCCTTTTCCTTGTGTACCTCCTGTCACAATTTGGTTGTCACGTACTTTCTGACGAGCCTGAGTCTCTGGGACTTTTTCACTATCCATTATTTTGGCTGCTCTCTGCTCATCTGGCCCGTACATCAGTGTGTGAGACAGCAATGCCACCCAGGTGCATTTCAGGGCACCGTTGTCATGTAGGTGCCACTTTTTCCCCAGTTTTGATTCATCTGAATCTTGTAACCATTTTCCTTAAAAAGTTAGCAGCTTTAATGTGTCTTATTTACAGGCTTTTATTAATTCCTCTAGTGGATTTTTGTACAGGATTTGAGATATGATTTATGATACTGTTATTGTAGCAGGATGTGATAGAGGGCAAGGAGACTGATAAAGATATATTTACTAGTGATTTGGCTCGCTGATGTGTTTGAGTTGCAAATAATTGAAAAAACAACAAAGACAATAACAGAGACAAGCTAGACAAAAATCAACAAGACAAGCTAGACAAATCACTGGCTGCCTCTGTTGACGTCAGATGGATTTCCCAAGTCTTGTCAAAAGCCATGTCTATGTGAATGTGAATTTGGTCAATGTTTTAGGTTGTTCTAGGTAATTCTCTGCAAGGTGAAAGAACTTTGACTAGGCTAAACAGACAGTAAAGCACAAAAACAAAAAGGCTTGATCAGCCTATATTTCCTTACTGATTGAGGCAAACAAAATGAATAACTAAACTTTATTAGACATTATTAGAGTCCTTCAATAAGCACTGTCCTCAAAAACTCAGTTTTTCTGAGAATGCACAGGACTGCCCTGACCTGGAATCAGCGGGGACACTTGAACTTTGTAATCCTGTATTGCTCGACCCGTCCACTAAAATAGTACTGTAATGAGCTCTAAACCCACCAGCTGTCAAGTGGACCCTATTTCAACTAAACTGCTTAACGAGCGACCTCCTGTGCTTGGTCTGCCTATGTTGATAATAATAAATTGCTCCCATCCTCCGGATGTCTACTTAACTCACTAAAAGTGGAAGAAATAAAATCCTATAAAAAATATAATCTCAATCCAGAAAAATGAAAAGCTGTTTCCTAGCAACTCAGTGCCTTCCTGAAAATAAATAATGATTAAGAAATGCTCCAGTCTGGTTTCATACTCCATTATTGCAATGAGTCTGAATTGGTGAATGTGGTAAATGACCTTTTAATGGCATCGGACCAAGGTTCTGCATCTGCCTTATGTCATGTTGACCTGGTGTAGCCTGCAACGCCGTTGATTACTCCCTTCTTTTGGAAAGATTGGAAACCCATGTTGGGCAATGTGCCCATGTTCTTGCCAGGTTTAGATCCTATTTATCAGAAAGATATCAGTTAGTTTGCGTGGACGGCCTGATCAAAGGAAATGTTGCTGTTCCTCCAAGAAAAATGTTACTGCTATGCTGATGACACACTTGTATATTTCCATGGAACCTAAAGAAGACCGAAAATGACCTACACTGGAAGCCTGCGTTTCAGACATAATAAAGTATATGACCGAAAATGATTTACTTTTAAAATCTGATGAAAATGAAATGCATATTTTAGGACCCAAACAGTGGACATCGATTGTTATATGTTCATATCCTAAAAACCTGTAAGGGACCCCTGCGTTACCCTCGACTCTAAGCAATTAAAATATATAAAAAGGAGTGGCTTTTTTCCATCTTTGGAACATCGCAAAAATCAGAGACGTTTTCATACAATTATGCAGAAAAGATAATCCATGCTTTGGTTATATCATGATTAGACAATTGCAATGCGCTACTCTCCAGTAACCTCTTAACTAGAACACATTTTTAAATCTCATTTCTCCAGTATTAGCTCGGGAGTATTTTATGGTTTTACTGTTACCTAAAGAGCATTACATGGACTTGTTCTTTCTTTCTGAAATGGTCCGGCCATACGTACGTAAGTTAAGATCAGAAGATGCTGGCCTTTCTAAACAAACAGCTGGGCCATTATCTGCCATTTAAGGTGAGAGATGCTGACTCCTTCTCAATCTTTAAGTGTCTAATAATGCCTCATCTTCATGCAAGGTCTATGATTAGGTGCAGTCTGTCCGAGGGGTGTGAAGGTGAATGTAAAGATACCGGATTTACAAGCCACTCTTGCTGAATTCGCAAGGCGGGTTTTCATCTCTACTGGGATTTCCTCTCTCCAATGCCATTCGGGGGCAGAGTCACTGGCTTACTCTTGTTCCCTGTTGCCGTCCTTTTGGTCTCATGTTTAGGAAAGTAGGTGGAGTTACTTCCTGGTTGGCCCTGTCCTGGTTAACCATTGGATTTGGCCACAGTGTCTCTGGACCCCAGTGTCTGAGATCCTAGTCTTACGCTGCTATATGTGCCGGGGAAGTAGGATCAGTGCTAACTATTTATGTTGCATCTGTTTTGTGACGGGAGACAGGGGTTAGTCTGAAAAGTGAATCCAAGGAATGCTCTCTCTAACTCTCCTGATGTTCTCCTTAGGAGGACATGTGCCCTTGAACCCCCCCCAACCCAGGTTACCTGTTTCTGTCCAAGGTCCTCCTGTTGCAGGTCTAGTTGCTGCCTTCTGATGATTCTGATGATTCCTTCAGTCACTAGCCCAACCCCACCTGAGTGTCCCTGTCCTTCTCCACCAGGTTGTACAGCTGACCTGGCTTACGTTTAAACACCCAGCCCATCTGCATTTTTTGACCTGCTCAAAAATAAAATAAATTTCATTGATTGATTGATAGAGAATCTAAGCTATAGACACTGCGTATTAAGCATCTGTGAGAACAGCTGCACTTTGTGTGATTGGATGCTATCCACACACAACACACACTCTCTGAGGGCAAGGAATTACCATTAGATCAACGAGCCGCATGTGATTTAGCGTGTTTTAACACTTTAAAAGGGTTAATGGCAGAGACATATGGCATAGTATGAATGCTGTGGATACTGGGAGCTCAGTGATTATACAGGAATCCTATATACTGTATCTCTGTTTATCTCTTCTATTGCAACAATTAATGGGTGAGACATTTGAATAAATACAAGATTACTAATCTCTCATGGACAGATTAAATGTCGAGAATCTGTCAAGGCTCACGTAGAATTATGTGATTACGACCTGCGGAACTTCCTGGTTTAGGGATTTCATCATTTATTATTTGAACAAACCCCAATGGAGCAAAGGCTCTGTTAAGATCGGGCCCATGTGTGGATTGCAAGGTATTTTAACTAGCCAAACCCCTTGGCACAAAAATGTTACAGAATATCCACGGAAAGTAAAAATTCTTACTTCTGGGTAACCGAGCAAACAAGATCACAAATTTGGAATGTCTTGGAACAGAAATAACAAAGATCATAAGAGACCATTTAGCTAAACTAAATCTATCTTGACTTTGTTTTTCTACTAGAGAGAATGAAATAGTTGAGCGTTGAAGTGGAACAAACTCGAAAGGACACTTTGGGAATTCCACCGGGCTCAAAATCCGCCGGTGTGTCACCTTTTAAAATAGTCTGTGGGAGTTTTTTTTCCAACAACTATGTTCATTTAGATGTCCAGTCAAAGTCTGTCCTTGTATCTTTCTGAGCATAACCAGGTTTCCTGTCCTATTTGCTCTGTGGCATCCCCTCTTTACGAGCCCTCTTCCATTGCCCTCTCCCTCCAGCCGGCTAGATCTTGGTCAGTCCTAATCCTGTCCATCACCTTAATAAGATTACCCCATACAGCTCTGCTACTGCTGCCTCCATTGCTGTGATGAACCCTAAACCTCTTCTCCCCCTCCCTGGATCTCTCCTTCTCATCCTCCCTTTCTTTCAGCCCCTTTTACTGCCACCACGTCTGTGATTGAGACGTAACCCCCCCGCTCCACACCCCATTCATTCGCTCTCTTTTCCATCAGTTAATAAGTACTTCATAAGGACAACCCTTTCAGAAAGATGGGCACTGCCGTTGTCATATCCATACTGTGTTCAGTATTCAGGTTAACCTGTGAACATGTTAACTGTGGTTCACTGTGAACTATAAACTGTCTGTTGTCTTCAGTACTGTTATTGTGAAGCTGCTGGATGCAGGAAAGACATTTGGACCGAAAGGATTCCACTCTGGTATCAGGTACAGGATAATTTTTTCATGGCCGAAAGGCAGGACCTGATGTGCAGGGCAATTCTTCATGGACATTCCTTTATTGGTTTCCAAAAACAACACAGGAAAAAAGGAGGGCACACGACCACAAACTGAAGGGCATAAGGCACAAACAGTAAACACCCACATTGGTGAGAAACCCAGGAACTTAAATAGGATCCAAATTAGAGACAACGCAAGGAAGCTGTCTAATTGGGGACCAACAAATCTAAACATAGAGATGCCTAGAGGGCATCCGTGCAATCAGGCCCTGGCAACAATGAGATGTGGAATAATTTTCAGCAGGTGTCAAAACCACAATAACTGCCCACAGCTTCCTACTAACCACAGGGCAAATGGATGAAATGACTAAGATGGATTGGGGTCAGAGGTTCATGTCTTGAAGACTCCAGAGTCTAGGACAAATTACATCTCCTTTAATAAGTTATTCATAGTAACACCTTCCCCCTTTACTCCAGTGGATGACAAACAGGCGAGTGACCAATTGCCTCAGCTGTGTCGCCTGTCAGGGCAGCGACATCCATCTTCAGCATGCTCTCTGCCTGACACGGCCGGGGTTAAAGCCTCAGAGGCATGGTGCAGATGGCTCCACTCCCCATCCACCGGAGGAAGAATTGAGTTACTTTTGACCCCAACAAGACCCAGTCAGTGACGCTAAAACAGAGTTCTCCAAACCTGGCAACCCTGTCAGCCTGGGAGGGCAGGCAGGCCAGTGGCACAGTGAACACCCCAACACTAATTGGTGACCACAGAGTTTTCTGGGACAGTGTCCATCTGTTTCTCAGAAGGGCACATGGACTTGTCTAATCCAGACTCAGCATCATAACACCACGCTAAGAAAGAGAACAGCTATACTGTAGCTATTCATTAAAAGCACGGCAAAAGCATACACAAGATGATTATCTGCTGGTTGGTACATTCCCCCGTTAGATGCACAGGACAAAATGTATGGCCAAGAGCAATGGGAATGACGTGACTGATCCATGATACATTGAAAATGCCTGGCTGTTTTAAGTTGTGATACTAAGGGAATGTGTGTCAATGGTTTATGGTGCACGTGTTTATTCAGTCGACTAGTTCCTCTAGAGGAGAGGGTCCAGAGGAGGGACACAAACAGAGAAAGAAAAGAGATTGACAGGCGAGCCCATTTGAAACACATGTAAGGGTCAAAAGACAAAGGGTCTTTCTGGTGGGACTTGTTGATTGACAGGTCAACCTTCATTGACTGACAGTGACTGACTTTGAGAGGCCTGTAACTGGGCCAGGAGCGGCTCCTGATAGCCAGCCAGAGACACCTTGTAATGTGACTTCTTGGATGCTGCATGTTAATGGATGCTACGTTTTTCATCTTGATTTGACTTGTCAGAGCTACTTACAGAAAATTGCGGAGTCGTAGATTCTGTGTCAGCTCTGATATGTTCTACCACTTCCGATGTTGTGTGGGTGTGCATGCATTCAAGGGTGTGTGTGCGTGTGTGTGTGCGTGTGCGTGTGTGTGTGTGTGTGTGTGATGGTCTGGTGACCTATTGTTTGGGCCCACAGTAGAATGATAGTGTGGGGGAAGGAGGGAGAGAGAGGGAGGGATGAAGCTGAGTAGACAGTGAAAACAGACACACAGAGACTTGACAAACACATCTCGCCTGGCAAGGAGCTGCGTCAGATTGACCTGCTCTCTGACAACACGGGCACGCTGACGGCACAATGTGACTGTAGTCTGGGAACAGCTACTGAGAAGATTCACCACTGCACCAGTTTGAATGGGAGGATGTTACAGAGGCCATGTGGATTCCACTGTGACATTGATGACCACAGGTAAAGGAGTTATGATGGCTGCTTTCTACGCTTCACTGTTGTTACATGTGACCAATATGTAGACACTCCTGTCCAGAGGAAGGGTTTGCAGAATGTAGATGATGGCTGTTACACTGCTAGACCATTGGAAACTGGAAAATCGGGGTAATTCTGTATTATGGAAGATACTGTCTCCCCAGGGTGGGGAAGTACACACTGTTTTACTGTGCAAAATAGGAAATATTTTGGATGTTGATTGATTAGGAATGTATGAGATTGCCACGAGTTAATAATAGATGATGTTTTCTATGGATGCTTCATATAATGATTTAGAGGCAGTAGGAATGATATAGTGTATTGTTCATTGATATTTACAGAGCAGTAAATAAATATGTCTACAGGCTGATGTCAAAAATCTTTGCACCTTTTCCAATTGAATTTGGTCAAATCTGTTTTGTTGTTGACTGTAGACGTAAAATATTTGTCACTTCTTATGTGGTCTGTAGACCCACATCTTAGAAATCAGTTGATGCATATCTGTTTTGATGGAGCCGTAAAGCCGTTTCTAAGGTTTTAGTCTCCACTGAACCATATTCTGAGCCGTTTTGTCCGTTTTGTCCATAGTGAATCTGTGCGTTTGTGGCTCACGAGCAAGGTGTAGATTTGTGTAGGTCACAAAGATCTGGAGATCTGCAGACCACTCTCACCTTGGTTGAGATCTGTTCAAGCTTGGCAAAAATGTCACTAATGGCAAATTCTTTAGCCAGCCCATCTAAACAATATTCGTATTGGAATATATTTCAATAAAACAGAAACATATTTAAGTATATTGGTTGAATGTATTCATGAGGTGCATGAACAAATGTAACTATATTAAGTAAATATATGTGTAAGATCTTCAGTAGAATCTACATGGGTACAGGGTATGGTGTGACTCTTTGATTAATTGTAGTTGTACCAATTGTTTGTTCATATAATATTTTGTTTTGGTTGACGATCTGATAACATTTAGTTGAATAAAAAAAGTATGAAAATCTCAGTGGGTGAATACTGTTTATATGTACCAGTGAAATTGGTGAAACCCATGAGTGTTGTTTGAAAGTGACAGACCAGTTCTACCTAGTATATATTCAAGCTGCATGTCACAGCAGCCATTGACTCCTGACCTCTTGCC
>JACXGJ010014924.1:0-14173 GCA_016801105.1 Esox niger
TAATTCTTCTAGCTTTGTGTTTTATATTTTATCTCATTTCTATTATCCTGTTGTATTTTTTATGCTGTTTTTATATTTCTCTTCTTAATTAATTGTTTTTGATTTATTGCATTATTTCTATTTTCACTGTAAAGCACATTGAATTGCTTCTATGTATGAATTGTGCTATATAAATAAACTTGCTTGCTTGCTTGCTAAATTCTGGTGGTTCTCTATTAGTGTTGTTTTGTAGGCCTACTGCTATTTCACATGAATGTCTACGGCGAGTGTCTGTATGTTTCCTCAGGAACGTGTTGCGAGTTATCTCGGATGTGCCGGTCTGCATTGTTGAAGCACCAGACTTGCTTCCCCCGAGAAAGTTGATGAGAAGAGAAACAGACCAAAGACAGATTGAATATTTAACACACCAAAGACAGATTGAATATTTAACACACTTTATTAACACCACAGATATATATCTGGAGACCCGCTTACCAACAAGTCTGAGTCTTGCTTTACAAACTTCTTCTTTTATACCCTTCTTTCAGACTACTCCCTTAACTGTCAGTTACATTCCTCTTATGGTAACCTTTAGCTTAATAATCTGATTCGCTGCTCGTCTTCTTTGGTGCAGATGTTTTTCGCTGAAGTGTGTTCAGGCAATGTCCTAACCGATAACATGTTTGTGCTCTATGCTTTCGGCCAAGTCCGTCTCTTCGTCACACTCAATTCTTTTTCACACTACAGTTCCCTGTTCTATGTACTCCAAATACATACGCTGCAAACACCACACTTAGTTGTCCAACACTTTACATTCGGTTATAGGCATTCTTGTGAGTTTAACAAGGTTATATTAGCTTTTCTTAACACATCTTAATGCAAGCTTAATATCACAGTATATATACCCTTTTCAGACATGGACGTCGGAAGCTCTCCAGTAGGCTAATCTATACGGCTTTTCATATGACGCCACGAAACTTTTCGTAAAGATGGTTTGGAAGCGCCACTTTGCCAGCCTTTCCATAGCCTGTAAACAAATTACGGGTCTGAAGCAGGACTAACGTTCGTCACTAGGCAACTAGAAATGTCAATCAAATCATCTGGAGACGCTTCAGCGCTGTGGGTCTGTCAAATGCCGTTGTGCAGATCCTTCTCTGAAAATAAGTAGGCCTACGTTACTATTGATTTTTAATATGACTTATGAGGACATTTAGTAGAAATAAAAGGCGCATTGCTACCGTACCACAAACGACCGGAATACAAAAAAGACAGTTCAATTCGTGACTTTCATTGTTGTCAGGGAAACAATCCCAACATACTGTGTCGTTGTCGACTTTTGACCTCTGAAAGGGAGACGCGGCTTTTGACGCGTCGCTCGTTTCAGATGTTTGAATGACTGGAGACGTTACTGACGCGGCGCTGTATCGTTGAAAAAAGTACATTACGGTCTCGCCGGCACGGTTTCCTGGAAACTCCATGGTAACTACCGCTTGAGTAGAACTGGGTGCGGGAGGTGTTACCCTCAAACCCGGTAAAACAACACAAACGTTTTTTAGACTTATTGGAGTACAATGTGAAGAGCCACACGTTAAAGACTGGAGAAAATATTTCTATTCGACAGGCAACTGCTTACAACCCAAAAAAGTTGCCTTGAATGCAGTTAAAAACAGTATACAATGATTTGCAAATCATTTATCCGTATATTTAATTGAAAATAATACACAGACAACATATCAAATGTTGAAACAGAGAAATGTTATTGTTTTTGGAAAAATACGTTCCCATTTTGAATATGATGCCAGCAACACGTATAAAAAATTTAGGGACATAGGGCAACAAAAGACTGAAACATTTGTGTAATGTTAAATTAGCAATTTCAGGCTGAGAAACGTCATTTTTTAATTGTTGCCCTAAAGAGTCCCAACTTTTCTGGAAACAGGGTTGTAGATCATAGGTCAAATACTACTGCTTTAGATACTCTGATTTGACCAATATTTTTGTTGTGATCCAAACAGAAAAGACTGACAAGATCCCCATAATTAGTACCAGTCATTTGGCCCCAACTTGGATCAGATTTATGGAAAACCCTCCAACTGAACGATTTAGCCTATGGGTTTCCTTTGTCAACACTTTGTCAGGAATTGATTCTTGGTTTGGTCTCCTTGGTTACAGTGTCTTCAAGGACAGTGAGTTATGGCTGGGATTGTCCCAGAGGACTCTAAACACCAAGTCACTGTGGATGTAGGATCAAGTGACCCTCCTCACTGCACAGATACAACAATATATCAATCTGGTCAAATACAACTGCATCCTGACTCTTTACCCAAGGAGTCATGGAACTGAAAGAGTCAGGGCCCAGATTTGGTAATTTTGGGCTTATATTTATTTTCTCCTTGTCTGGTCTAGTTACTGGTCATGTCTAATACTGCAGTCTACCTGTCTGGTCTAGATACTGGTCTAGTCTAATAGTGTAGTTTACTAGTCTGGTCTAGAGGAGATTTGTCTGGCCTAGAGAATACTAGTCTGGTCTAGAAGGTATTTATTTTTATCAGTTCATGTTTTGGTGTTCATTTCAGTTACCAATCAAATCATTTGCCAATTTATGTTATGTTCTAGACAATTATTTGACCCAAGTGGCAGCCATCACATGTAATGTTAGCTTGCTAATTTCAGCCAATCATACGTTTTTGTCGGTCTTGCACGAAGATACGAGATTGTGTACGCGACTGTACCCTAACTGAAGTAGCTGTTTGGTAGATCATGATTTTACATACAACAGCATGAATGACTGCCTGACGCATAATATATTATTATATTTATGATTAATAATCAAATGATTAATTACTTAGAAACGAGTTGCTATTAATAAAGGTGCCATCAGTTATCTTATGAATGACTTGTTTGTTATTGAGTCTGCATTGCTTGTGCGAAGTGTCTTCATTACCAAACACAAAGTAAATGAATTAGGACACAATTATGAGTCATTAGCAAATTGTTGGTTAAACATGAAACTGTTGGTTACATAAAAAATAACCTTCATCTGTGTGATCACAGGGATCACAGGGATCACGTGAATATTTGATCTGTTAACTGGTTGATTATTTCAGATTGATCACATGACTTGCTATCAACCACTGTCTACTTAATCAACTGAGCCAGTATACTGGTGAAGGTACAGATCAAATAGACTGATAGATGGAAGGTTTGTGAAGTGATTTCAAGCTCCCTTTTAAAAACATTTTAATGATTTCTTTACAAAAATACAGTAGTTTATTTTGATACACGGTGTGGGTGCTGTGTTTGTAGTTTATTCTGATACATTTAGAATGAATGTATTTGGTGTTTTTTTTTCCATCCCTGGGTACTAGTCTGGTCTAGAGGGTACTTTTTGCTGGAATTACACTACAAAAACACGTTTACTGTTGCAGTAAACGTGACACAAATTTGGAAAACTGCAACAGGATCTCATTAATTAGTTGCTCAATCTGACCACCAGGGGTCTCCCTCTCTCTGAGAGCTGACTGCAGACAGCTAGGGGCAGAACTGCCAATAGATAGCTCAGCATGACAGGTCCATCACAACAACACACCAGTAAATAGGAGACCGGTGAAAATCACACCCTGGGTATCAACAATCTAAATGTGGAAAGGAACTAAGTGGAAGACGAACGCTAATTCCTGCTGAACTCTTCCCATTTCAGTCTGTTCCTTTGCTGGACAGGAATGTGCTGAAAGACAAAAGTTTTTGTTTTTGCTGACAGATAATTTGGCTGGATTCGAACCCACACTGTAGAAGGAAGCACACATGGAGTGTTAGGAGTGGAAGGTATAAACTATAAGACAGATATTAGTTTTCACCTGAAGGAAACGTTAGGAACTGTGTGTGCGTGCGTGTGCGTGCACATGCGTGCGTGTGTGGTCTCTACTTGTCTGTGTCTCCTCTCCTTCTTTCTCTCTCAACCTCTCCTTCTCTTTTCCGTTTCTTCTACTCTATCCCCCCACCTCTCTCTAATGGTTCAGAAGTTGTTTGTCTGTGCTGACTTCCTTCTTTCTAAGGATTGATTTTATCCAGAATGTCACGAAAGATAAAAGGTAGAATGAGGTTGACTTATGACCTTCTGTCAGTGTACCAACAAGTTAGAAGGCAGCAACACACACAAACACAAAAATATACACACAACCACAAATATATACACACAACTACAAAAATATACACACAACCACAAAAATATACACACAACCACAAAAATATACACACAAACACAAAAATATACCCACAACCACAAATATATACACACAACCACAAAAATATACACACAACCACAAATATATACACACAACCACAAAAATATACACACAACCACAAAAATATACACACAACCACAAATATATACACACAACCACAAAAATATACTCACAACCACAAATATATACACACAACCACAAACATATACACACAAACACAAAAATATACACACAACCACAAAAATATACACACAACCACAAATATATACACACAAACGCAAAAATATGCACACAACCACAAATATATACACACAACCACATGTGCAAAAACAAACAACTTGAGATTACATTGACGCAATCAAAGATGATTGGTAAGAAAAAGTTCAAAACCCTATAATTAGGTTGCAATTTCATAGTTTAAACTACAACCATTACACAAATGAACTAGATGGTGAATGTGTATCACTCACCTGTGAGAATCCGAAGCAACACGTGGCGAATTACGAAACATTTTGCCGTTCCACACTTCTAAAAAACTAGAAGCATTTTTCACACTTGGGGTTAAAGTTTTTGGTTCCAAAATGTTCTCACAAATGTACTGAAAGAAGTATGTCGGCTCTGTGATTAAACAGACATGTGTGACGAAACAGTCGTCTCTGTGATTAAACAGACGTGTGACAAACACAGCCGTCTCTGTGATTAAACAGACATGTGTGGCGAAACAGCCACCTCTGTGATTAAACAGACATGTGACCAAACAGCCACCTCTGTGATTAAACAGACGTGTTTGTAACTGTGGTATTATTCAGTGTACATAGGGGCCAGCCTCTCTGCTGTTTAAATAACATTCAAACATGTACTGAAATGTACTGAAAGAAGTATGTCGGCTCTGTGATTAAACAGACATGTGTGACGAAACTGCCGTCTCTGTGATTAAACAGACATGTGTGACCAAACAGCCACCTCTGTGATTAAACAGACATGTGACCAAACAGCCACCTCTGTGATTAAACAGACATGTGTGGCGAAACAGCAGTCTCTGTGATTAAAAAGACATGTGTGACGAAACTGCCGTCTCTGTGATTAAACAGACATGTGTGACCAAACAGCCACCTCTGTGATTAAACAGACATGTGACCAAACAGCCACCTCTGTGATTAAAGAGACGTGTTTGTAACTGTGGTATTATTCAGTGTACATAGGGGCCAGCCTCTCTGCTGTTTAAATAACATTCAATGAACCACAAACACAAACATGCACATATAACAGACCGATTACACACTAATAAACAGATCAATTAACAGACAGACACACACACAGACACATAGATAGTTAGATAGACAGCCAGACCAGACACTAATAAACAGACCAACAGACATATCTCTACTTGTTTCATTCTGGTTAAATTGACTAAATTCCTTTCATTCTTGTTAACATAATTAACCTACTTTTATACAGACAGGCATCTGATCTCTGTGAGGTGGGACAAGAAACCGGTTCCAAATAATCACAAAGTCTCAGGAGGAGAATGGATTACATTTTGCCTTTTTATCTGATAATGAATAGGACTGCATTTTGGACGGTGTGGGACTTGATCCTAAATCAGCATGGAAACACTATTAGAACACACACACACATGCCAGGGTGGTGTGTGATAAGACCATATGCTACTATTCCTGCCCGACTGTCTGCTGTTTGCACACAAAACTAGTGAAGCAGCTGGTGGCCTGACATTGACACAATTGGGTCAGTAACCAAAAGGTTGGTGGTTTAAATCTCAGAGTTTCTGATGTAAACAATCTGAAAACAGGAGAGTAGAGGGAGGTGTTGGGGAGGTGAGGGGAGAGGGTGGGATGGAGAGAAGAGGGAGGCGTTGGAAATGGGAGAGGGTGGGATGGAGTGAAGAGGGAGGTGTTGGAAATGGGAGAGGGTGGGATGGAGAGAAGAGGGAGGTGTTGGGGGCTGGATCACATGTGTCTTTAATGATGACCTTACGAATGTGAGTGGGTGAGTCGGAGAGTCAGTGGATGAATCTGAATCTAAGTGGATGAGTCTGAAACGAAGTGGATGAATCTGAATGTAGGTGGTGAACTCTGAGAGTCCGTGGATGAGTCTGAATGTAAGTGGATGAGTCTGAATGTAAATGGATGAGTCTGAGAGTCAGTGGATGAGCCCAAGCCCCAGATTAGGTTTGCATTCCGGGAATGCGATCATCACTGGCTCTTTTCGCTGAGGCTCAACTGTTTGCTGGATTGATTTTTATGAAAATGAATCAGTCTAAGTAAATGGGTGCATCTGAACATAAGGGGAAGTGTTCAGAAGCTTGATTAAGATGTATTTTACTTCCACAGTGCATTGATAAGATAACATGCGCACACGGTTCTGTCAAATCTGGGTTCCCATCAAAAAGCCTATTGTCTCATGGTTCCAACATAGACCACAAATAAACATGGCTCTTTAGTTCCGTTTTATTTTATTATTATTTTGATACAAGACCAATGATGCCTGATTTCATTTGTCATCTCCAGATTTATAGGTCAGACAATGATCATTGGAGTTGGCAAGACAGCTCACATAGAGGACCTGTCTATGGGTGTGGAACACACTTTGTGACTTTGTGATTACTGGAAATTCTTGTGAAATAAATTCTGATACCACTCTCTTAGCTGTCAATGTGCAGCATGAACAGCAAAAAAAAGAAACAATCACATCACAGTCACCTTGACATTAACAGTAAAGTCCATAGTGATGCAGAGACGATATGAAACACCTTGGTAGGTTCATCCAACAGCCTTGACAGGCCAATGTGATGGTGATCCAGTCAGATAAGCATCCATCCATTCATCTGACAGCACCAGAATCTTTGTGCAATGGTGGTTCTGGTAAGCTTTTTCAGACTACTGCTGAGATGGACAGAGAGAATTTTTTTAGAGAAAGACGTGAATTAGTGAACTTTTTTCACAATGAGCACAGTAAGCTGGCTGTACCTGGTTCACTGCAGAACAGCAGCTAGAACGTATGTCGCTGTTTTAAAAATAACTGTACAAAAGAAACAGATTGTTCAAAAACTCCACATCACGCGATGTGAGCCATCAAAGAACAGCGAGTGGATGAATTGCAGCTCTCCAGGAACAATGCTAACAACCTCTGCCTTAGAGACAATTATGACTACAACATTTGTTGCGATAACTGTTTAATTGAAATAGCGTTTACTACATAATTTTTTGTGATAACTGTTTAATTGAAATTGCGTTTACTTAATAAATAACTAGTTGTTTCTATCCACACTCTCAATGAAGTGATAAGCCATACATGCAGTTGGAAAATACTTCCAAAACAGACCCCCTTTCTAAATGTATGCCACCATTAGAGATAAATATTTCTCTTCGACACAGACGAACAACGAATTTCAAAACTAGTAATATTGATGAACTCCCATATATGTGCAATCACAGCAGACAGATTTGTGACCTTCTGGCATGAGAAAAGGAAAAACAGCTGACATCCCTGTAAACATTAATAACATGAATCTGTTATTTACATTATCTTCCAATTCATAACTATTTGCACATCGTTAGAACACTATCCGTAGCTAAGACTATAACATTTGAAAGGCCTTAACACATAAAAAATGTTTATCTGAAGTGTTTACTTTCCATAGTGTTCCAATTTTGTTATGTATCTTTATTTTATTTTATATTCCATTTGAGACAGACAAATAGAGAGACAGAGGAGTGGAGTGTTTTTCTACGAAACTTGACCACAAATATGAGTCGAGGACATATCAACCGCATTTCCTATGACTGAACAGAATTTTCACCGAATATCATTTTCAGTGAAAAACGGCATGACAAGGAAACAAACTGAGACTTATTTGGTGAAAACATTCATATATGGTCATGACACACAAGCTAAACAAAAATAATAAAAAATACCAGCAACACAGACACATAAGCAGTCAATAGAACTACAATAAATAAGCATACGCGCACACATGTATGTGAGAGAGTTTCTGTTAGTGTTTTCTTTGAAGTGTCAATGTGTCTCTGTGTTTGTGTTTGAGGTAATGTCAGGTATCTTGACATCCGTCTGTCTCTGTGTGTGATTTGTTCTGTCTTAGTCAGGCATAAAGCGGGTTGTGACAATGCCAAGAGGGTGAAAAGCAGTCATACATGCAAAGGGTGGCTTCTTTTAAGAATCTACAGTATTAAATGTATGTTGATCTGTTTAACGCCTTTTGGTTACTACACTTCCATATGTGTTATTTCATAGTTTCTATGTCCTTGCAATTATTCTACAATGTGGAAAATTGCACAAATAAATAAATACCCTTCGAATGAGTCGATGTGTCCAAAAGTTTGACTGTCACTGTATGCGTGTGTAATAGCAGCTGGTGAGCAGAGAGCTGGCTTGGCGTCACTATCGACCCACAGACAGCTCGTGTGTGCGCTGCGTCTTCACAGGCCAGATATTGATCACAGAGATATAAAATGCACGGAGGACATCAGATGTTCTGCAGCTATCTGACTGGCAGACAAACACACTTACGTTATCACAACCAGCCTGATTAATCAATTGCAAATTTAATTTAATTTAAAATGCTGGACTTAAATGGACATTGCTGATTTTAGCTTGTTGTATCTACGTTTTACTGCCGATTTATGTTGACATTGACGTTTAGGTTCAATGCCCGCCTTAATCTATGTGGGAAAAACATGTAGTGTTGAAGCATCATCCAGAAAGATGTTTTGGTCAAAGTTACATTTCTGAAATGTATTTGACATTCCCGTTTTGTGCAGGAGCCTTGTATTCAGGGACAGAACACAGAAATAAATGCTTCAAAACGTCCAATAACCTGCATGACGAATTCATGACTTTTAAGTTAATAAAGATACGTACATGTAAAAAAAGAAACACTGCTATTTCAACTATTACGAATATAAATGTGTTTTTCTAGAAATGTGTTCACTTCCTGCTTTTTTGCTGAAAAATCCCTTCAGGTTCTGATTGTAAAATCGCTCTCATAAATATCCCCCGGTGGACTAAGAAGTCATACTTTGCTTCCAGACATTCTTGGAAACAACTCATTGGAAATGATTATGTCTCTTTAAACGGTGGGCGTGGCTTTCCTACTCTACTCCACCCTTGTATGCAAATATCCGCCTTTCCCTCAGTGCATATAGTGCTCTAGTTGATTTGTCTCATGTCCATAGCAAAATCTGAGCCTCTGCGTAGTAGACTTACTTTTTCAGTTTGGTGCAACCACTGCACAGGAGTGAAATAGTAAGCTTTGAAGGGAAAGCAACCGCTAAGTAGTGAGACCAATTAATTCAGAGCGGCCTATGAAATCGATGGGTAGTTCGAAAGCAGATTTTGACCCAGATACATTTGTTGTGTACGGGGAAACAGATACGACAAGTAATATTGAATGGTACCGCAAGACTCTTCGGTGTCGCTGTTTTGATGAATCCGTTATCTACTACGTACTTGGAATAAATGAAGATCTTGCAAGAATCCCCTTCAGTTTCAGCAAACCGTACACGGAGTATTACGGTATTGAATCATATTTATTTCATTCTTTCCTGGACGGATGTGTTTATTTATAAAATAACGCCCGCTGTTAAAATAAATCCCACTTCTCAATGTTTTGGAAGTTAGATCTACAACACGGCTGTTGTTAATCAATTAGGCGATACTTGGCCTTCTAGTGGATTTTTGAATTCATTTTCTCCTGGATGCTTTGCGGGATAATCTAAAGCGGTGAGTGTGAAGACGCATCAAAACGGTTTATTGAGTAATCATGGAACAGTTGTTTGGGCAATTACGTAGAAGGCATGTTCGTAGTTTAGTGGCCATGATAATGGCATGTTGGTAGACTCGTGATCCTGTAAACTGCATGTTAGTAGCATGGTGAGACTACGGATACGAAAAACAAAACAGGGGTGGTTGAACTCTGGACCAATTTCACCGGCGTGGGGGCACTGTTGTATTATGTCATTAAATTATGTTGCGAAACTTCGAAGTTCGGTGCCCAAGTGTTACATGGTTGCGAGGTAATTGCAACTCTGTGACAACTGTTTGTGACAGTTTGCTACAGTGTAGCGGACAACAAGTTTCAGTGCCGTCATTCAAAGTCTATAATGGGGTCATTGGTTTCAGTAATTTCGGAAAACAACCAAATGGCTTATCCCATACAAATGTCCGATTCAACGCCCTTTTCAAGGAAACAAGTTACCACTCAGCAATTAGGACAGTGATGTTACGTCGTGTTATAACAATTTTTACTCCCTCCCCTCCCAGGTAAGCTAGTGTTAACGAGGGAGGGGATCTGTTAGAGTGCCCTCCAACAACCGAGCCTTCCCTGACCTCCAAATGCCAGGCATCAACTCGACCACCGACCCATGTTACCATACTGGTTGGGAGATGGAGTACGACCACTATCAACATTACTTTTTCGACGACCACGATCCGGGTGACGATTTCTTCAAAGCCACGGCACCCAGTGAGGACATATGGAAGAAATTCGAATTGGTACCGACCCCGCCCATGTCCCCTGTACGGGCTTTGGAGGGTGCAAACGGGACGGTCTATCCTTCTCCGGGGGATAAACTGGAGTGGGTGTCACAGGTTTTGGGGCAAGAGGACGATCAAGATGTGCCGTGTAAACTCAGCCCGGTCGGCGAGACTATGGGTAACTTGAGCTCCATCATCATCCAAGACTGCATGTGGAGCGGTTTTTCTGCGGGCAAGCAGCTGGAGAAAGTTGTCGGAGAGCGGCTCGCCTCCTGTGCCGGGTCAGGTCCGACAAAACTGGGCCTCCATCAGGTGGGAGCGAACATCACCACAGGAAGGGCTCATTGCCTGGCGGTACCGGTGGACGCGGCGGTTCCGGTAATGAGTAGTGTGGCGACGGATTGCGTGGACCCGGCTGCTGTACTTACCTTCCCCCTCCCTGGGGGACCGTTGAGGAAACCGGTTGTGTCATCCGGTTCCGAGTCCCACACCGACTCATCCGGTACGTTTTACATGTTTAAGTGTTAAAACTGACCGTTTAAAACTATTTTAATACAGCCAATTATAAGTTTGTTTGCCAATCTGTACTTGTGATTTTACTGGCCAGGCTGAAAATATATGCTACTATTTAGCGTTTTCATAGTCGGTGTTTGAACAGTAGTGATTGTATCTGTTGCCGCTGTTTAAATCCACCCATTGTTGGCCGGGAGACTGCATTGCGTTGCCCCTGGCAGCCCAGCCCCAATGCTCTCCGAGAAAGCCAGCTGACCCGTCCGTTTGAAACATCTGTTCATTGGCTACAGTCCAGATGACAAGCCGCTACAAAGGACAGTGTCCTGGGCCACTTTATCACTTCTTATAGTAGGCCTATAACCTAAGATGTCACCTCTTAATGTTATTCACCATTTCCTTATACGCAGTACTTCCACTGCTCTGGTATTACACGAGTATCCTATGTTACAGCTGCGATGATCTTCCGATGAGACCTGAATAACTTGCATAATGCAATCAACATGAGCCCTTAATTGACATTCTTACATGTGCTGTAGTCCTGTTTAGTTAGGTTGACATGTGGCTGTTCTCATACATTTCGCGTGTGGAATGTCACGGCGTAGACCTGTTGCTCTGTGGTATCCGCATTCCTCGCTACACTGAAACCGCGCCAGTTGACAGTGGGATTGGTCCGCGACGCCGCAATGGGCCCGAGACGGAAAGAAATGGACCTTAGCGCCGATTTTCTCCTGAGACATCATTCATTTCAAAGCATTATTTTAATATTCAAATCGGTCTTGTCTATTTGAATAATGTGTTGTTTTATTTAACCAAAAGGACAGCCCTTAAGATCGTATGATAATAGACAGTAAGTAGGAGTGTAGCCTGCTGGTTGACCAACAGACACCCTAAAGCAATCTGTCTTTATCTCCTCCTCTGACCCAAGCATGATAATAGTCTACTGCCTGTAGCCCCTCCCGTCTCCCGTCTCCATTGAAGTCCATTGAAATTCATCTTTTGGCCATTAGCACTTCAAAAGCTGCCTAATCTACAGGGAAGCAATTACTTTGGTGTACCCTTTCAATTTACAGAGGATATGTCCTAAATGGAACCATTATTCCTAATAAAGTCTACTGCTTTTAAGTAGACACCCATATGACCTGCTGAGACATATTGCACTTAGTAGGGAATAAAGCTTCTATTTGGGATACCAGCAGAGAGCAGTACTAGTAACTAGCTGTGGCTCCCTGGTGTCTAGTAAAGGGGGCTGGATATGGAATCAGCTCTATTACATTTACATTATGTCAAATCAAGGCTTTTATATGTTAAACATCACATTTCCACACAAGGCTACAAAAACACTGTTTCATAGTTAACGAGTGGCAGCAATTACAGATACAAATATAGCCAAATAAAAATATTAAGAGTGGACACACAAGGACTGAGAGCGTGGTTCTTTTGAAAATGAGCCGTCTATTTAAAGTGATGAGCGTCAAACTAAACATTTCATGCTAGTGTTGCAAACTGACTGATTGTGGAGAGGGAGTGGCCCACACAGAGATGACATACTCATCTCCAATTGAATGGGGTGTAGTGACATGTGGTAACATTAGATCACATTGCCAAAACAAGTGGGTGAGATAATACCAGTAAAATAATCAGGAATTCAAAGTAAACGTTAAAAAACAGTGATCTGTAATTGCTTGGATTTCTTTTTTAACGTTATTTTACTAGTTAAGTGTGAGCGAAAACCCGCACATTTTCAGATTGAACCTGGGAGCAATTAGGCTCAACAGGCTTGCTTGGGAACAGAATTACAGGTTTATCACCATGCCAGCTCAGGGATTTGATCTAGCAACCTTTCAAGTACTGGATGAGATGCTCTAGGCAAACCTGCCGCCAAAACACACTCTTGTTATACCTTGTTCTGTATAGTATTACTTGAGCCTATATGAGGTAGTGAATTATGGAGATGCTGTACAGACATTGGCATGGTAAGAATAGTCAAGGACCTACATATTTTATATTAAGAACAGTCTGCGAAAAAATATCATGAAGGTATGGCTGTCTGGAATAGATTAGATGCATGCGTTGGAGGTGTAACTGTCGCTGCGCAGAATGCTACTGAAAAAAGCTTAATGATTGAGCCTCCAGTGGATCTCCATGTATCACTAGTTATTCACACGCTGACCAGTTTCACACTGCAGGTTATTTTATTTTCCTGTTTTCATAAACCAGAAGACAACCATCATACCACAATAACCACCGGTAGTTTTACCACATGGCATTAGCACAGTAGCCCATCAATTTAAATAAAAGCTTAATATCTGACTGGAGATGAAACCACACAATAGTTCCTGGATAAGAAAATGATTGTCAGTGAGGGTGGATAGGACAGAAAAAATGTATTTTTATGCTAACGTCTGGGTTACCAGTAGGCCTGTAATAAAACAACATTTTAATGAATGAAAGGTAGCTTCAGGGCCCCCCAGTTTGAGGGGACACATACTTTGAGGGGACACATACTTTGAGGGGACACATACTTTCCCGGAAAAAACTAAAGTAGGATTGTAGACACATAAGTGCTATTATATTGCTTCAAGTTATTGTGAACTTTTGGGTCAATGAAAAGTGAAACCTCGCTTGTGCAAATTTCACCTCTAACCTCCATCCGTTGCTCTTCCAGATGATGAATCCAGTGACGACGACGACGAAGATGACGAGGACGAAGAGGAGATAGACGTGGTGACTGTGGAGCCCAGGCCGCTGGCCGGCAGGAGGGCCAGCGGTGGGCTGAACAGGCGGACGCCGGTGACCATCATGGTACGAGCAGACCCACTGGATCCGTGTATGAAACGCTTCCACATCTCCATCCACCAGCAGCAGCACAACTACGCAGCGCCGTCACCAGACACACACACCGTCACACACCCGGACCCCCCCAG
>JACXGJ010014925.1:0-14174 GCA_016801105.1 Esox niger
TCCACACCAGCCCTTTAACTGCCCTTGATGCCTCCACACCAGCCCTTTAACTGCCCTTGATGCCTCCACACCAGCCCTTTAACTGCCCTTGATGCCTCCACACCAGACCGTTTGAGGGCCCATTCTAAACTAGTTGTGATTACTTGCTTTAAATTCCAGATGGCCAGTTTGCTCCTGGCAAAAAGGTCAGTGATGGTTTATTTTATACTTCTTTCCATTACAAATATGATTTATCTTATATGTATATATTGATTCATAGTAATACCTAAAAATGCCACATGAACCCAAAGTGTCTTGTTTTAATCCAATAGTTGTAAACAAAGTGAATGTAAGTGAACAGGAAACAGCCAAAAACATGGTTCAAACTGTAACCATGTCATGGATGGCCGGTCCTTGTATTCCTCTCTGGATTTCCAACTAGTTACAATTCTCCTGCCCCAAATATCAGCTTTTTACGTAAGCGTATGGGTATACGCGTCAAAGCTTTTGACTGGTAGTGTTTATTTAATGTATACCAGTCCTACAGTCTTAAAATTAAAAGAGATTAAAACAGAAGGAAAATGTCCTTTCTGGTCAGACCATAGTTATACTCTACTCTGTTCTTTGTCTGTGAGGGAAACAATCTTTTGGTTCCATATTTGTTTCCAGACAGTTGCAGCCAGAAGTATTGACACCCTTGCACTTTCTTCAGATAACTCACATTATCTCCAGAAATATGTTGAAAGTGACCAAGTACTTGATCTCCACAATTACTTATTTCAGAATCAAAATCTGCTTTATTCACCAGGTATGTGTACACATATGAGGAATTTGACTCTGCATTATACAGGCTCACATTGTGCTTACTCATAAAAAACATAAACAAATGATAATCAACAAGAGTCACCGACTGCAATATACAGTACACATAAATACACATTATAAACCAAACAACAACCTAGTAAGACTGAATAGTGCAATGATCAGGGTATAAAGGGTGCTGGAAATAAATATTTTTGTTCAAAGTTGATATTGCATAATCATTGTTGTTGTTTTATTCAGAATCTGATATTTCCATTTAAATCAGAAAATAATAAGAAATCTTTTTGACAATATCATCGACAACCTAGAACGTAATATTTGGTAGCGCAGCTTTTGCTGAAAAAAATAGCGCGATAAAGTGCTTCTTCCGGTGTTTCCCAAATGCTATTTTTTGCCAGGCCGGCCCTCCTCCGAACCTCATCCGTGTTTGATAGAGTGAAAGATGTTCTTCACTTTGAAGGCTTCATTTTGGTTTCTGTAAACAGAGAGTTTTTTTTTTTTGTGAAAGCACTTTGCGACAACTGCTGATGTAAAAAGGGCTTTATAAAATAAATTTGATTAATTGATTGATTGTGTGCTTTACTAAAAAGCTACAAATTCATCTCATCCGTCCACTGGAAATTGTTACAAAGGGAACTGTGATATATTCAGGTGTGTTGGAGCAAATTGAGATGTGGCTTTCCTATGTCACTGTCAGCAGTGGGTCTCCTATCATACAAACCCCTTTCAGTGAGTTGGCAACAGATGATGCTAGAAAAGGTTGTGCCTCTTGTCTGAAGATGAGATTGAATCTGTGTGGTAGATGTGTTTACCCCACCATCTGATCCGTCCTTGGCTGCGGTCCTCCATGAAGTTGGATCTGACGGCTACATCCAGGGATGCTAGCTATGTTGGGATGAGCCTTAAACGTCTTTAAAACATTATATAAACGTATTGATAACATTATATAAATGTCTTGACAACATTATATAAACGTATTGATAACATTATAAAAAAGTATTGATAACATTATATAAACTTCTTGACAACATTATGTAAACGTCTTGATATAATTACATAAGGTTGAAACAGGAATATTAAGGTACCTGCAGATTTTTTGCCATGAGATCATCAGTACTTAACTACAAACTTTTGTCTGAACTCCTTAGATTTTAGTCGCCTAATTTCCTTTTCTCTATACTTATTACGGTACACACAGTGGCACAAAACAGGAGACTGAGTCCTCTCCTCTATTCAAACTGGTTGAATGTGTGATTTTCATATTGCAGCCAAATGCAACTATAAACGGATGAGTACAATTCAAAAGTTAAGGACAATCAATTGCTCCAAGTTCAATCATTTGTAACTATTTCTGGTGCATTATTTAAATAAAATATAAGTGTGCCAGTACTTTCAGCCAAGACCTCTGGTTCTTCCTGGAATCCAAAAGTCCTCTCCCACAGGGATAGCTGAGAAACCCTTGTGAAACCCTGAGAGATGGTGGGAGGCCGGGCCATACTACATTCAAGAGCAACAGAGAAGTCTAATGTCTGCGTAATAATTCTGCTAAACACAGGCACGTTCATTCAACACAGATCTCTTGTTCCAAGACAAAGTCCAGAGGGAGTCTAACACTGGCTGTACAACCACAGGGTCTGGCCTCCGTCAGAGCAGGTGTGGCTCCGAGGACCGCGGGATACGGGTATGAGCTAGGGAAACACACATTCGGGGCCTTTGTGAGAGAGCCAGCTCAAGCAGAGTGGATTATGTTGAACAGCCACGGCTCTGTGACAGGGGATGATTTGCACAGACCAGGTCCAGCCATTGCACATGGCCATGGGAGCATGGGGCTCTGTTCATAGGAGGGGGATAACCAGGTGTCAAATGAGGATTTGGGGAGGGGGGTTTCTTGGGCTACGAGATCATGCCTGCTGGGTTGAATTCTCTGAGGACAGGGTCACATGGTTATCTAGCACCAAGCTACCTTACGGACACAAACAAACTGTCATTGTGCTGTCTTTCCGCACTGTGTTGTGTTAAATTGCTTATTAAATTGTTTGTTGTCAGCTAAGATAATTGTGGAGTAGCTGTGGAGATGACATTGGTGAATATTATTCAGAAAGCAGTTGGATGTAAAATAATGCATCCTTGCTGCCTTTCTGCATGAGGCCGAGTTTTCCGATAAGAACTCAACGTGTTAAACTGCATCTCCACACAACAGTCATAACATTAAACATCAGCCTCAGTCCTTAGCTCGTTAAGTTCCACAAGATCATCCAGCCAGCTCCCAACAGTGAACGTCGCACGCAGCCCAGGTCCACTATATATAGCCATGATGAGGAAAGGCTGACTGTTATTGGTTGGAATGTATTACCATATATTTTGCTGATTGGTATTTGGCCTGACATTGACAGATTGATCTCCATCTGATTGGATATTACAAGGATGATGTAAAAGTGGGCGGGGCCTGATAGAGAGGTGGAGGGAGGGAGGAATAGGGGGTCATCTGTCAATCATACTGTTGTCAAACAAAGACTTGCACATTTTTTGTTTTTCTTTATGTAAAACTGTGGGATTTAATATGTTGCATAATATTTTGAAGTCGAAGTTTTGCGATTTTTCTATTTCAGTATTAATAAATACATACATAAATAAATAAATAGGAAACGTGTTTTGCTGGTAAACTATGAGAAAAACATCTTATCCAATTGCAATGCATAAAAATTTAACACAACTTTGTGTTCTAGATTACGGCCATCACTATATTCAAGGTTTTATCTTAAAAATCAATCTTACCACTGTTACAACGTCGTTAACCATACAGGACGATTTGGACGGTCTATCGAATAGCCGGGTAGCAGACCTAAATTATTTTGGCAGTATTATTTGACCTACAGCCATACACATTTTATGTTATGGAGAGTGTTTTTGTTAGGTTAATTATATACCTGCAACATTCGATGAAACTATGCCCCTATATAATACATTGATTGAAATAATTTATCAAGAAAGTTAAATGTAATATTTTTACCAGCACATTAGGAGCACAATATGTCTAAAAATTTGCTCATTTTTAACGCTTCAGTAATTTAGTCATTGCCAAATGTTTCAACATGTGAAATGTCATATTTAATGTGATCTGGAAATGTAATTACATTTATGTAAAGTTCCAGCTGGACATACACAATTAATTATCACATTTACACGGGGCTGCGATCAACTCCATTGGATCGAGAATACGGACAGCCAACAGCCGGCACTCGAGAACAGTCTCTATTCGCTTCGCGCGCCCAGGCCCGGTGCAAACAGACGGGTCTGTTTCCACAGAACACCAGTCCTGTCTCCTGCATCTCGTCAAGAGGGGAGCCAGGATGCCAAACCCTCGTCTCTCAATCAGCGACGGGAGAACCACATGCTCCTTGGGGCCGTTCTGTACCCTAGCGTGCCACACGCTCCATTTCAAATAAACACGTAGCCCCGTTTGGCGCACCAAAGCCCACCATCTGCCCAAACAGAGCGCGCGGGATATAAATGATGCCCCATTCTTAAACAAATAAACTAGCACACAATCTCAGACCGCGGAACCACACAATCTCTGTAAAATGGAGCCGAATTAGAAAAAAAGAAAACGATTTATCGTCTTGAAGGGTAAACACGGCGACATTTTTCTGAAAATATGAGGAGAAAGAAGGAGCAGAAAGGTTTTACAGAAAATATAATCAACAGGAAAGCAATCAAGACAAAGTAAAGTTCAGCCTTATGCGGGTGCTTAAGTTGCCCAAACTAGGCCACTTTCGTTTGAAAATGCAATGTTTCATACAGTACAAGGCCAAACTAGCAATTTCGTCAATATTTGACTTAAAAGGTCCAAATGGTTAATAACTGTACTAGATGAGCGCTTTTAGAATGTTATTTATTTTATTTTCACCACACACAAACAACACAAACACACACACACACACACACGAGTGTGTGCGCGTGTGTGTATGCTACTGTTTCAAGGATAATGGCTGACCACACTTAGTAACTCAGTAATTCATTTTAATAGGCTAAAGTAAAAATAAAAACATTTACACAGAAGGGTAATTGAAATAGGAAATATATAGGTATCAACTTGAGAATTTACTGACATTTTAAACATATATAAAAATTACATTGGTTGCGTTTTGTGTTTATCTAATTCAAATTATTATGTTCTATTTCATCCATAGTATTGAGATGAGATTACGTTTCTATATCATCAGAAAGTTAAATACTCTAAAGCAGTTTCATATTTTTGAAAAAATGAAAAAAACGTGTTTGTTAGGCTGCTTTATACATTATACGTAGTACACTTCTACATTTAAATGCTTATTCATAGTTATCGAGTTCGATGAATAACAGCAATTGCTTGAACACAAGAGCTTTTTCATTGGCCACATAAACATGACGGTCGTGACGGTGGCCCCTCATTTTCACCAGTAGATGGCAGAAGAGTATAATTAAGGATAGAGTGCTTTCTTGGGTTAGCACGGCATCTTAATGGATGACATCACATTTAAGAACACACTCAGAGAAAACAATTAAGGCTTAAATCTATATATCATTAGATAAACTGATGGTGACCAGATCACCTCGACTGATAATGCTTCTTTATACATCTATCTTAAATTGGCTTTCATTAATTCTGAAAGTATGAACTCAGACATTACAAACGTGTCTTCAATAGCAAACGTAGACACTGGCATTTGAGAAGAATCTTCCCGAAAACAAAGACAAAGACTGTTGACTTCAAATACCAGTGGGTCTGAACCACAGAGGGGAAGGGATTTAACATAAACAGTAAACAATGTCGGTTATTTACGTGGCATTGGTTTACTTACATATGTCTATTTACATATTCTCTCTTGCAGGATTAGGAAAACATTGGTTCACAAAGCACATTAAAACTGGCTCAAATTGAGAACGCTGCATACACAAACTAATGTGAGTATGTGGTTTTAGGAGACAAGCACTCTTCCTCCCATCCCCTGCTAATACTCTTTGACAAACTCAATAGAAGGACATAACGTGAAAGCGGCATTCTTAAAACGTTGCCGCGATGTCACCGCATAGTTTGACACCCATGGGTGTGTGATCGGGTCAGACGTGGGACCGCGGCTCATTCACACTTTCAAACATCGCCGCTGTCAAACGCTTTCAAGGAACAGCGCACGTTCACATTCCTTCGACTGCAGTTAGTTAGAGGGCGGGAAGTGCTGGGGAACTGGGGAGACAGAGCTCCTCGCTCGGCTGTGACTGACTGTGATTGACAGGGAATGGCAGTTGGGTTGTGTGTGTGGGAGGCTCACACTGCCTCGGTGCCCTGTCACGGCTCAGATTTACAAAGGGAGACAGAGTCAACAAAAAGGCTTGTCAGAACGCTCACACTCACATACAGGCACACACAGCCATTTCTCTCTTTCTCTTTATGTCTCTCTCTCTCTGTCCCTCTGTCTCACTCACACGCTGTCGCTCGTTCTCAGGAAACAGGGCATGGAAATCATTGGGGTGTGTGATGGCCTAAACCATCTGTGAGATTGTGAGGTGAGTATGTGATGTAACCTTAAAATGCATTACAATTCAATTCAAATTACTCTCTCTTTTTTGCTTTTCGTTGCTAGTGCTGTAGTCAAACGAAGCAATCAAAATATTTTCCAAATTCACAACTTTCAAGCCCAAGTGAATTGCAATATGTAGCTAAGGGTCGAGCCTTTATCGTTCATGAAAATATTTGACAAATTCCTCCACAAAAAAAAACAAATTGGTATAAGCAGATATTGCTGGAGAAAGTCACTGTCCTGCCTGTCCTCAACTCTCCACCCATCTTGCTCTCTCCACCCACATTACGCTGCTTTCTCCCACTATTTCCCTCTGCTTTCTCCACCTACCTTCCTCTGTTGATGTTTACAGCATGTTTACACACATTTTCGCCACAGGCTTTGGTAGGAGAGATTTTTGGGAGAAAAAGACATAGAGAAATAAGGGCAGAGTGTTTTATACTGTTTACACTTATAACACTGGTAACCGGTTTATAATTCCAATATGGCACCTTTGAGGTTTTTGGCATATGGCTGATATACAATGGCAAAGGTCTATATCCAGGTAGAGTACTGCCCTTAAAAAACAATGTCTTATTCATATGACAGCCTATTGCTATGAGTCAGAAACATTTATTTCAGTGTCAAATATGAAAATAGGACAGAGCATTGCAACAGTTGTGCATACTAAGGAAACTAAGTGGCACCTAGCAAATCAAGTACCAAGGGGGCGTGTTAATTCCACTAACCAGAATGCTGTAATTGCAATACTAATAGATAAATTCAGGTAAGTCTCTTCCTGTTTCATCCAACATAATAAAATGGGGAGGGACCTAACCGAGAATGATAATATTGGTTGGATGATAACATTTCTTTTGAAACACATTACTGAGTTGGTGAAGAAGTCGAAGATTAAAATGTGTGTCTTTTATAGAAACAAATCATTACCATCCTCTACGCAATCTCAACACAGAAAAGAAATAGTGCAAACAAGCCAGTTTTATGCCAGTACTAGATCAAAGTTGTGTGCAATCTACTCATACCTCCCAGTCTGCATGGAACCTCTGGGTCCAGTCTATCATGTTGCTTTGCATTTTATTACTGATGTTTTATTACTTACCATTTTATAACTTTTGCACACATCATTTTCTTTTGTGCTCATCTGTTGGCTGGGGCCCCCTGACTTCCAGAAGGCTTAGACATTGTTGATGTTTGTATATAAAGCGGTACTGCGAAAACCTCGGAATTATCTTGGAGAAATAGCAGCTATTGAAAGCGCTGTCAGGACTGACTCAAGACTGGCTTATTCTACAGATACAGCAGGCGTAGGTGAAACTGATCATGTCTGCTATGTCACCCACTCTGGGAATATCTTGCAGGGTAACCTTAGGCTAGACATTCTGGTGCTTATAAGGCAGTTAACAATGTTTAATTCATGACCTTTTTATGATCACTATGATTGCTTTTCTTAATTTTTGTAATTAGTTTTATATCACAGATATGTCGTTTTAATTGTGCAGTAATACTGGGTGGAAAGGTAAAATAGACTTAGTTCAGAGCTTGACTTTCTCAGTATAAATAAAGTTAAATATAAATATAAATCTATATGTATGTATATATTACACTGTACTAATAAACATTTGGTAAAAATCAGAACCGCTAGAAGTAAGTTGAAGCTGATTGGTGAAAGAAAACAGAGAAGCTCTAAATTCCCAACACCCCCTCATGTTCTTCTCACAAGCCATGGGAGGGAGGGGCCTCAGGCTTTCTCATCCAATGGGAGAAGGAGCCAAGGAGAGGACGCAAGGCAATCATTCCAATTCTGATCCTCACCTACCAAAAGACTGGACACTCATAACAAACCCCGCTTTGAAACCAATTTCAATTTTAAATAAGGCCAAAACAGGGAGTTCATGCGCCATTTGAATGCTCAGTGCAACCATTGTAATCACATTTGTTTATAATCACTGCAAGCGTACTATTTTGCTGGATTAATGAAAATACAGCTTTACAATTCCAAAACCTCATAGTGTGGAAACATGAAAAAACGTCCCTTCAAATTACATTCTGGGGCTACACGCTGCCTTCGATCACAAAGATCTCTTTACAATGCTGAAGATGTACAACATCAGAAACCATGTTTCCATGAAAGCACGGAGGCCATGTAAGCTTTGCCTGGGGACACCATGGGAAAATGGATGATATGCTTCCAACTGTGTGAGCTTTGTCTTCGTCTGGTCAACTGGTGTGTCTGCTGACTCACCCGGGTTTAACAGCTCGATTTCTGGAAATCAGACGCTATGAGAGGCTAGCTAGGTGATACCAGGAATTAGCCACCGCAGACTGAACATTTCTCAACATGTTCGCTGTTTCTCTACTTCAGCTTTGCCTTTTCCTCCAGTTTTCTTCTCAATAACTGCCTTGAAGCTGTTCACCTTGCCTGTTATATTTGTAACTTTCATATTGTCAGGGTGTCATCAAATAGTAAAAATCACCTGAACAATGACAAACGGCATAAAATGCTATTGATTTTAAAATGGCTTCCATGCTGCGATGTGTAACAGATATACGAGATCAGCACCGCCCCCCCCACCCCCGTTTGTCCCCAAGGTGATGTGACACAACATTGCCCGTCTCCCAGAGAATCACGCACTAAACACTAAACACAACACTAGAAAGCAAAATGGCTGCCACAAAATGCAACCACCGGCCGATGTTTCTCCCTGAAAAGGAGGATGACCTCAGATGTGATTGAAGGTGGAAAAAAAGGTACCGGCAATTGCCTGGTTGTAAAAAAAAAAGACAAGCCAGCGCGACCGGACACTCCTAAATAACGTGAGCCTGTCACGCTCAGCAGATCACTTAATAAGGCACATAATCATATGAAGGGGGCAAGACCCGCAGTGACACTAAATCAATCCGCTGACCGCGCTTCCTCTCGCGCCTCCGGCTCTTAGGCGCTGAGTTATGGCACACTAGGTAGCCCCCCCACCCTCTGGTCGGTGCCACGTTGCCCGCTCCGATCGCCTCTTACGCTTCCCCTGTACAAACTCCCACCTCAGAGGAACCAATCAATTCCACCGCGCCGTTGGATTTGACAAGGCACAGCCTGGCGTGATGCTTTATGGCGGGGGGGACCCCGGTCAGTAATTAAGGGCGACCGGAGGATGGACCGGGATCAATAGAGGAGTGTCGGATTGGCAGAGGACGGCCCTGTGTTTTAATGGGCGTTGGGGGAGCCAGTGTGTGTGTGTGGGGGGGGGGGGTGGGCGTGGTTCTAATAGGACTAATTGCAAAGCAGGGCCCCCTGTTATGATATTAGGATGGATTCAACGTGCAGGAAACCCACGCGGCGAAAAGGACGAGGATCGATAAGTGGGACTGGACGGCGTGAGACGCTGCCGGTCGAGTGCCGGTTGACACGCTGGGACAAGGACGCAGAAGAAGGCCGTCCGGGGCCGCGGGGCCGAGTGAGATCGCAGGACGCGTGCGTTCATGCCCGGAAAGGGAGACCGACCGCCTGGTACACGCCAGACGGGCTCATGGTAATGAATGAACGTAACGATTGTCCCGGGCCATCGCAGGAGTCTGTCCCTGGCACGGACCCGTACGTGGTCCCGGCCCCCTGGGGGGGGGGGGGGGCTTGTGGTGCATCTGAACTTAGAGGATCTCCGGGAGGATGTGTATAAGTGTAAGCAGGCATTAGAATCACTGTGTGAGGCCTTAATGGGAGAGCTCTGACTGAGAGAGATTTATGATGGAAATGATTCTAATTGCGCCCAGCAGTGTGAGGTTGGAGCCGTCCCTACTCTTCTTTACCCCCCCCACGTCAGATCTCCACTTAGGAAACCATTAAACACTGTAAATTATCCGCCAGCTTCCACAGGTTGAACCTGGCGTTCATGTCGTACAAGAGCACACAAAAATAACCCCCCGACTTACACGTTTCACACGTCCCTGCGCGGGGAGGTTTCTCTCTCGACGCAGAGACGTGTTTCTGCTAATCAAGGCCCCTTGTACGCTTACAATAAATCTCAGGGTCTTGACGGGCCTTGTAAATAAAGCAAACGGCCTCCGTGGTTCTGTCGTGATGTTTGATTTCCATCTGCCCAATGGAAAGTGGGCCCGGCCATCTATCACATGCTGGATCTGCCTGCCTCTCAATCTTTCGTCTCTCACCAGAAATGAGACCCAGCCTGATTGGGCTTAATGTCTAACACATGGCCCTGGCCGGCCGTGCAACTTTCCCACCGGGGCCCCAAAAGAGGCGCCCTCCCTGATCAAGCGAGGAAACCACCAAAAGCCAGGCGCCGTAGACCGCCAAACCGCTTTGGCATGTAAACAAAACAGAATTTTCGCAGGAGTTTTGACGTGTGGTTTTAAGTTCAGGCCGAGGGAATGTCTTGAGTTTGCGTTTTGGTTAACTATGTTGGTGGGGTGGATTCCAATGGATAAGAGAACTACTTATAGTTGAACTGGCGGTGTTTGAAATTAGTAGTGTCTGTGTGTGTGTGTGGCCATGCTCTCTTAACTTTAATGTCCATTCTACCGACTAAGCGATGCTAATTGAACGCCAAAGCCCCTCACCCTCTCTCTACCTCACCTTCCTCACTCTCTCTTTCTCTCTCTCGCTCGCCCGTCCATTCATTCCTCATGTGGAAGGGGTATGATGCAGGGCATCAGAAGCCCGCGGGTCACGTTTAACCTGGAAGTGCTCTGATTGGACCAGGGGTCAGTCCGCAGGCCCCTGAAACCGCTCTGCCCCATCTGTCACTGTCACCCCACTATTAGCGCTATTATCATCAAAGTCACACTGCGAATTAGATGCCATGCAAAAAGCCTGCGGTCCGGACACTTCTGCAACTTGCACCGAATGATCGAGAGTAGAGGTGAAACTCCCATCGGTGACATCAGTGAGGGAAAAAAATAAAGACTCTGCTCTGAGTAGCTAAAATGGCAGACGAGAAGCAGGACTGAGCGTCCGACAGCACTTTGGCAGGTTAAATGAGCCCAATGGCTCCCTTTTGGGAAGCATAACATGATATTAGGATTCAAACACCGGAAGGCACAATGGCTGACCTTCTCAAAAGCGTTTTGTCAAAACTATGAACACAATTCTCAAAACTCCCACCATATTGATTAAAACCCAGACTTTGCACACAAAATATATCATTATACTCAAAACCATACTAACCTATAAATAGTAAATGAAATTAACCAATGCAAAAGCATAAATGTTTCAGTTGCTTTGGTACTATTTTCACAATTATGTGACAATTTGTCCATAACTCTAAATACCAAATGAACACAAGAGATCATCAAAGAGCTTTTTCAAAACTCTAAGCAACTATGAATTTACTTAGAACAGCAAAGGTCAAATCAGTTTTACACTGCAATATGTTATAAATGTATGAAGTACTAACATAACTTTCATATTTTCTTTTAAAAATACTTCTTAATATTACGAATCCCACTGTACTTAATTGATTATCACCTAACCAACTGGTTAGTGTACTTTATATTGTTTACATTGATTACACGCTGGGTATTTAGTAAAAACACTTTGTGACAACTACTAATGTAAAAATGGCTTTATAAATAAATACTATTGATTGGTTTTGCCTGTTCAAATTAAAATGTACAGTATCACCACCCAAAGCCCCTTGAATGTTATCAGGCATCAGCGGGATTCAAACCCACAACTTTGGTGTAGGTAATGTTGTGCTCCAACAGACCCAAAGCATCACTGCAATGACTATATACAATCTCAATACCATAAAATACAGTACATGATTACCATCCAGATTTAAATTGTTAATTTATTTCACATGGTATTAAGCACATTTGATAACCCAATAAGAGGGAGTGTGAACACCAGACAGCAAGACAGAGGTGGAAATCAGAGAGCCCCTCGACAGGGACAGGGGTCAAATCACCAAACCGAACTGCTGTGAACTATCACCATGACGACGAAGCAGGCGCATTTACATCGGTCAACGAGCAATTTTCCAAGCACCTGGAAAAGGTGGGGAAGACATATCCATCTGTGCTGCCATTTCAGAAAATGGGGCGATGGGATGCAGGCTACATTGCTCGATGGACAATGCTCCAATTTGCCCCTGTGGCGCCGGGCCTGTGTGATGCCACCCCATGAGTATGTCACCCTCCTTTAGGCAATGAATAAGCCATGTAGTGACATCACTGCTGGCCAATGACAGGCTTGGATTTGCCACGCCAAAGCATAATACAGATATTCATGACCAAATGCTGAATGTCGAACTTACACAAATCGGCGAAGTGTGTGTGTGTGTGCTAGACATTTATTCATTACATTTCTCTCAGTTCTTTCTTACATTATTTGTTACATTTGATTGGACAGCTTCGGTACAATTGTCACAGGTATATAAAGAGTTTTCAAACTCCAAGCTGCTCGTACTTGTACCACAGCAATTTTCACATCCAAAACAACTGATTTATTCTGACAGGCTTTCACTACAAGATCAATGATTCAACCACTGAGTTTTAGATTAAATATAATGAGCGCATTAAGTTGTCAGAACACAACATAATGCATTCCTCTCAACTTAGTCACTGTAACAACCAGTCCATCCAAGAGGAAACAATGCAAGACACATGTTTCAAAATGACTCTTTGAAGTGCTGAAGGCAATCCGGTACAGTATATTATCGCCTTCTTTTATATTTTCACACTGCCCATTAATCCCACTGGAGAAACAGACAGAGGAGACAGGCTTTACAGAGGCAGCTGTGCAGCTGGAGCTTCTGCTCTCCACATGGTTCCTCATGTCCCAGACCACGCCCCCTCCTAGCCTCTCAGGGAGAGACAGTCAGCGTTCCCAGCCGGCCACGCCTGGGCTGCAGAACGCGGAGGCATTGTCCCGCCATCACCCTGTGTCACTCTTAGTTACAGCCAGTACACGCTTCCCCAGAAGTAGTTATTTTCAGAAGCTGCATATTCATGAGGTGGAACAAAACGGTAGAATCGTCAAGGCGACGTGGGGGGGGGTGGGGGTGGGGGATCTGAGAGACGGAGCGTGGAACGTTCTCTAAACATTAGCCTCCGACCTGTCTGTCAACGGTGGGCCTGTGGAGTTGATGCACAGCAGGTAGCCAGGGATTCACTCACACAGAGCCGCCAGAGACACACATATCAAATGTACCAGAGTCCTTGCCTAGCTTAAATAGATTCAAATCTCTTTGATTCACAGTCACTCACTAGAGATACAGGGGGTGCTGATAGTACGACATCTATCTTTGTGGGATTGTGTTTAGCATTTGCAAACCATGGCTTCTGGTGTTAAAGACAAATTATGTGTTCTCTTTTACACTATTAAAAATAGTGTTCAAGTGTGTTCTTCATTTGTCCACATGAATGGTTTCTAAACATTTGGACGCATGGATATTTGAGCCAAATGCCACATTCATCAGTTCATAAATTCCACCCAAAAGTCTATTCATTCATTTTAAATGAACAAAAACACAATTTTAACAAGCAGAAAATCTAGTCAAAATACAATAGACTGTCCCACCAAATGAAACCCAACAGCAGACCGACAAAGGAAGCTCATAGAAGTCTCTATGAAGCCCAACAGCAGACCGACGAAGGATGCTCATAGAAGTCTCTATGAAGCCCAACAGCAGACCGACGAAGGATGCTCATAGAAGTCTCTATGAAGCCCAACAGCAGACCGACAAAGGATGCTCATAGAAGTGTCTAGGAAGCCCAACAGCAGACCGACAAAGGATGCTCATAGAAGTCTCTAGGAAGCCCAACAGCAGACCGACGAAGGATGCTCATAGAAGTCTCTATGAAGCC
>JACXGJ010014926.1:0-14171 GCA_016801105.1 Esox niger
TATGTTGTTTACAAGTGCATGAACTATGACTAGAATTACTATCATAGCTCAGTTAGCCATGAAATTCCATGTTTGAATGCAAGTGGTTTTCATGATTTGAGGCACATATTGGTACAATGACATAGCACACCATTTTTATGGATCCGTTCAAGCAGAAGTTATTCATAAGAATTTCTTGGGGTTCCAATAATAGTGACAGATTTTGGAGAAAAATATGTATTTCTTGAATAAGAAAAAGTTTGTTCTTTGAATAATTTTACCCCAAAAGTTAGATTTCTCTCATACATTGTAATAATGACAGTGATGACAGTGTTTCATAGCCTCTTGCCTGGAGTTTGCTTAATATCATTGCAACTTTGATTGAACCAGGCTGTGTAATCAGAAGGGACATTATTCGAGCATTTCACAGAGGCATGTTGGGTGTAAAAAATGGTGACCATGGAGAAACTAACCCCATCCACCTCTGAAATGTTGCGGTGGATATGTGCTGTTGTGGGGCTGTTTGGCATTCTTATCATGTAAGAAAAAAATATTAAATCATTAAAATCGCAAATATACTTTTCTTCCTGGCTGTTTTTTAAATGTGCATTGCAGGGGCAGTGTTAAGAACAGAATGAAAATATCCCAATATTTTGTCAGTACACATTTTTTAAATTTGTTTGGAGAAAGGCTTGAACAAACACACACTGGTCTCCTAATACTTGGATCACATACAGAATATTTTATTGAGAGTATTGTTGATGCCAAATTCTTATGTTGGTTACATAGTAAATGTATTTCTGTGTGTCTGTTGGTCTGCTTGTCTATCTGTCACAATCTGTCTGTTTCTTTCCATCTCTTGCTTCCTTTATTTCTCCTGAGGGCCGGGCTTCACAGCCAACTGCTGGGTGACGTCAATGCTGCTGCATTCTGACGCTCCGTGTCATAGGGGGGAAATGATGAGAGGCGGAGAAACGGGGCCAAGGAAGGAGGGGGGAAAGAAGAGGTAGAAAATAGTAGAATAGATGTTGATGGGTAGAGAAGATCCAACACCACACTGCACAGGCCCACGTATCAGAACAATATAAATGAACTGACTGCAATATCAGCATCAGGTTTCAAACGGTAGACACCTGAAAACACAGCGTAACACAGTGTGGGATCTCAGATGATGCTGGAGAGAAGTGGGTTTTTATCTATCTAGTAAGCCAAGGAAAGGAGGAGGGCACAGCGAGTTGAGTCGCTGTAGCGTCAGAACGGACCTACTGAACACTGCTCTCAGTATCACCTGAACTACTTGGATAAATTAGCATCCATCCTTCAGCTCCTATCCTGACCATTTTAATGAGTTCATAAAGAATGAGAATAACATTGGATCTGGCATGATGCTCTGCATGCTCATGGATTTCTGGTTGTATTTCATGGCTAGATGGGTGTCAAAAAAAACTTATCACCATTAAATGTAACACATCTCCACAGCTAATAGACTACCAGGAGCTCAGTTTTTATCCTCTGTCAGATCATCCATCTGACAAGGACATCATTACAGCTCTTTAACACATCGACACGCACACATTAAAAGATGCCATTCACTTAGTGTCATTGAACACAAGATCCAGGCAAAATGTGACTTCCCTGATGGGAGAGGTGCAGGGGTTTGCCACAAGGACAGAATTTTCACCGTCCGGCTCATTGATTTGACCCAGCCACCTTTCGGTTACTGGATACTCTAACCACAAGGCAATCGGACGCGAATTTCCTGGACACACGCGTTCTATGCCATCATGAAAGCTAGCCAACTGGTCACTGTAATTCCTAGCACATGCTTTTTTCTAGGGTGTGTGTGTGTGTGTGTGTGTGTGTGCGCGTGCGTGCGTGTACTGTTCTGGTGTGCAGTGAGCAAACCCCATCTCTAAACCCATGGTGATGAAAGCTTGCCCCCCAGCACCCAAACCACCCGGCCAGCTCCTATCAAATTGTTTGCAGGATAGAAGTGGGATGAGTGTGTGTGTGTGTGTGTGTGTGTGTGTGTGTGTGCAGTAGGTGGGGGTGAAAGGACTGTTGGATGGGATGGATATGATTGGGTTTACTGAGGCCCAAGCAGAACCACTGACACATTGCAGTTATTTTTACAGCATTCTTTCAAGTCAGGCCAAACTCCAAATAATACACTCTTTGAATCACCATTTCTTAAATATACAAAATTCCTTAGCAACAGTCCCAAAATAAACAGGCGCAGTTGAGTGCATTGCATGGCCAGGACCGAACTTCCCAAAGACCGTTAACCCTGTCATGTGTCAGAACCTATACACCCAGCCACGTCTTCACAGTACAACCACATTCATATTGCAGTTCTACTGTTCCTTCTACCAATTCACTGGCCTTCTGGTTATAGTGTTTGCGCCAAGATTGACGGTTGAAAGTTAAAATAGAATCCATTGCATTCATGGATTCTAGATCCTGTATATTTGGTGATGAGCTGTGCGATGGACTGGCCCCATCTCAGGGGGTATATGTCCATTTAGCTGGCTCACTCAAACAAGACAAAGGTTCCTGCTCCTAAGAGGCATTGTGGCAAACACAAGCCCAGACTACCTGCTTATTTATTTAGTGGGCCTTTAGCCCTCCGGTCCAGATCCTACATACAGTGCTGCCTGCCTCTATTCTGCTATGCATGCTGGGTAAACCCCTCAACCGTCTAACTACCCAGCGATGCTGTAAATACTTCTTTAAGTGTTTTTCATTCTCAGGCGTCGTTATAGTGTAGGTGATCGACTGAAACACAGGAACAACAAAATACTTTTCTTAACAAGGCCTTCTGCAGGTTGGGGGAAGCCTGGTGGGACTACAACATTATAGTACACTGTACAATACAATACTACACTACAGTACACTACAAGAGTGTACTATACTACAACAAAGTACACACATGCACACTATATAATAATATAGTTCTTACTTAGTTTTGCTACCAACTCTTACCAACTTTCGATGGAGCACAATGACTACAAACACACCTCCGTTTGCTCAGTTGGACGAAACACCATACATCTTTATAAAGTAACCACCATGACAGTTGTTCATAGTAAGGCCTATTATAATTAGTCCAGTCCCTCAAAAAAAAGTTTTTTTAATTCAATCACATTTCCAGTGATTGAATTAAGAACAGGTGTGCCTAAACCGCTTGAGGTCAGGAATTGACCAAGGGCACCAAAATAACACATTCTACTCAGTCAAAAGGGAACAAAAGGTATTCTGCTAAGACAAGATACTACATAAATAACTGGCCTACATGTCAATACCTAGGTGACAGCCAATGGAAATACGGGATAAACATCCTCTCATTCCTACACAAATGCTGACATAAGGGAGGTGCCAGCAAATATTTCTTGAGAATATTATTATATACAAGCAATAGTATATAAGTCATGTTTAACAAATGGAATGTAGGTTAATTAACATTTCACTCTAAAGGCTTGAATTCTGTTTACACACTCGTTAGGGAGGTTCGTTCTGGAAAGCAAGTTCTCTGCCTGTTGAGAACATCAACATCCACCACTGTACTTTATCTGGGCCAAGGCAATCAGAACTTTAAAAGTAAACTAGAAACCATAAACATCCATCTGAACAACATTTTCTTGGTGTCTTTCTCTGACATTTCTTGATTAAAAAATCAAAATGTCTGAATGTACAGGGAATAATGGGTGGGCTATAGCCTAAACATTTACCCATAAGCCATTGAAACTCAGCCACATTTATTTTCTGTTGGTTGTTAAACATGTTATATAATAAGGTAGCAAGAGGCACAGATCAAGACGCATAATATAAACTGCTCGCATGCTTTCTGCTAACTGCAGTTTAATGTAGCTAGGGCCCTGGGCACTTACAATGTGAATACTTAACCACCACTGGCAGATAGTTGGTTGACATACGCTACTGGTTTCCGAACACCTTAGTGCAACTTGTCATTTGATATGGACACATGCATATTTATTCCCGATTATGGCAACATCATTGACAGCCATGCACCCCTCCCCCCAAGATATTACTCAATACACCAGGGGGTCCCCACTGTTTTCCACCAGGACCATCTTTTTTACATTTGATAAATATTGCCTCCAATATTTTTTTACTTAATAGTTTTCTGGCTCACTCGTAACAATTAACTGTCACTAGGTTTCTGTTGAGTGAGTGAGATAAGTGTGTTTGCATTAAAGGGTTAATTACTTAATGTGTTTGCATTAAAGGGTTGATTACTTATTTGCGATATATTCAGTGTCATTGTAGTATCGAAATATTTTTATAATATACCTGCTCCCATAGTGGCATGAAGCTGTTTCTCTACATTTTTGCTCTCAGGGTCCCCCCCAGAAAGTCCCAGGGCCCTCCCAATCACCTAAGGAATCACTGCAATACACTACAGTACTGTGTGTACTACAGTAAAATTAAAATACACTAAAATTCAGGAACACAGTTAAGTATACTAAAGTACTATATTGAACTATGTTCTGTAAGGAGTAGCTTAAAAATCCTCATTCTCTGTATACTGCATCATTTGCTTGTTATATTGCATATATGCCTCACATGATGGCCTTAGTTTAAGCCTTTCAGACTCTCTACTAATACTCTGAATAATAAAATCCTGAAATGCACTTTAACGCAAACACACACACACACACACACATATGCAAACACGCACACTAATGAAGTATGATAAATAGCAATAGTAAGTGCCTGTGATGTTTACAGTTACATAAGCTCAATTTTAAAAGAAACATTGTCTGTACATAAGTGCACTTTACAGTATTACATTCTGAGTCTAAACAGTCTTATAAAAGTTTACATTTATATACATTCTGCACTGCAGTCCATGACTTAAAAGGCATTATGTCCGGGCCTTTAAGTGCTACTCCAGTTTACCAGGAAATATTCACAAACCAATGCCTTTTTTTAATAGCACAATCTCATTTGCTGCATCTGAAGTGTTAGAAACATGTCAGATAACCAGATCCATTAGCCCAGAGTACAAAAATACCAAATACCTCTTATTACAAATACACTTGGTAATTCTTCTAAGATCAAAAACACAGTCCTCCCTCTACACGTGCCTACAAGTCACTGATTGCTCACGGTAATTACTAAGCAGTATTTCCATGATCTCATGTCAATCTCTACGGCTTAAACTACAGCCGCAGATCTGACTGTAGCTCAAGGCATTAAAGATGCACTCACCTATTTCTGACTGTAAATACGCTGTAAAAGTGAATATATGTTGGATGCACGTATGTTTTCAGTAAGGTAATTCTATTTAAGTCAACAGATTTTGAGGAGTCAGAGGGAGAGACACGGTGAGAGACTGCAGAGGAAGAGAGTCCCCTAGGGGTTTGACAGCTTAGAGTCAGTAATACCAAACACTGTTGCATAATTTAAGTGGTCCAACATAACATCCCACCAACCAGAGACGTTTTAACTCCCACTGCAGCTTAACATATCAGTGACAGACAGTGACAGACAGGCTGAGGGGAGGACAGACGGGCAGGACGACGGACACAGTGGGATGACATTTAATATTCACTATTTTAAAATGGTCTCTGACGTTGACTTAAAATATTGTCAGGTGGGGGGGGTGTTGGAGCAAGGGGAGAAAGACAGAGATGCAGTCGGTCAGTTATGTACTGTGAACGGCAGGTGCTGTACCTTTTTTGCGCTTTCTCTCACTTCATATCATTGACTTGGACTGAGCGTTTATTTATTGGGGGGAGTTCACCGTGCGTTTGGCTGCTCAACCAAAGACAAAATAAGCATCCGTGAAACAGCTGTTTTGATGAGAATGCGAGGCTCTTGGCAGGATACAGAATGGCTGGACTCGTTTACATTCACACGGAGACTGGCCATTCCCAGAATGTAGTAGCCTACCATTCATAGTGCTAAGTGTAACTCCTAAATACTAACTAATTGTATCCAACTTGGCTTTGTCACCAAGTGTTGACAAAGAGCACTCCAGGATCAGGCATAAAGCAAATACTAGACTAAAAGTTGACTGTCACTCTAGGTTACCATTTGCATCGCTGGGTGTTCTGACTAAACCTCAGACTTTACAGATCGCGATCATTCTCACGCAAGACACAAATTTCACGGTCTCTCCCTCTTGACTGAGTGACGCAATGGCTGGCGTGACTCAATCTCAGAGGAGTGTTGGTGGGTATGACTGTGTAGTTTATCAGATGGTGCTGTTGAGAGAGACGTGTTGATACTCCTCTCCTAGCAGAGATGAACAAGCCTGTGGTGGGCGGGGAGTCCGCCGCAGCAGGCCGTCCACGTCTTCCCCGCTCGTGCATTATTCATGGTTCACATGACAACCCGCAGCAGAACCTTTGTGGAGCGTGGCGTCGCTTTAGCGTGCAGCTCTTTCAAGTGAGGAGCGTATTAAATTTAGAGCAGAGGCAAACTGAAGCAGAGTGGACTGAAGGATGAGATCCATTCTGACTGGTGTGCTGTCCTAAAATGTCACATGTCTTTAACTAGTGAGAGATACAGTCGTATGGAAAAGTAAGCACACCCCTTGGAAAGATGTCTTTCTTTTTACATATTTGGACCCATGGATATGTAAGACTATTGATGAATGAAAGAAACCTTATTTAACAAATGAGACTGAAATATAATAATTAGCAATTATTAATTCAAAATGAAAATAATTCATTCAAAGGCCCAACTCCCCCCCACCACATTTTGATAGGACTGATAAGGAATTTGACTTAGTTGTTGCTTTGCTTACATATTTTGGAACATTGTCCAGAGGCAGAATCCATGTTTGGTTCAGCTTCAGCCATTTCACAGATTCTCCTCAAATTCTCTGGTAAAAATTTAATTCACGGTGGACTCAGTGGTGGCATGTTGTCCAGGCCAAAACCACAATGCCCACACCACCATGCTTTACTGTTGGTATAAAGTTCTTCAATTCAAAGGTAGTGTTTTGGTTTTGCCTAACATCTCCACTGTTGACTCATCTGGCCAAAGCACATTGCCCCAGTAGTTAGGACTTAACACAGGTTTTAAGTAGCAAACATCAGTCATGTCTTGTATTCTTTTTCAAGATAAGAGGCTTCTTCCGTCCTGACTGCCAGACTGTTCTGAGGGCCTTGAATAGGACTTTTGATCTTAGCATAATGTGTTACCACACTCCCAATTTAAGACCAAACGACACCATGTATCTCATCTCTATGAAAGGCTGGATCCACCCACGTTATTCTCTAAGAATTGTCTAATAATTTGCACCTGTTTTGGTGCACCTGATTCTAATCTTAGCCATTCTATGTGATGGTAAATGTAGGGGGGTTCTATTTCCATGTGTACAAATAGAAAAGAGCGTTCTAAGGCGCGTACTTCTCTCTTCACATGACTGTACCTGTTTCCAAAACAAACATGAGCAGTTGCTCCATTTTAATGTCATGTTATAGGTTTTTACTCAATACATATGACAGGAAACCTACTGGGCAGAATTACATTACAACCTGGTTGATGACAGTGGTAAACTTGTCCATGGACCTAATACAGGACGCACCATTGGTATTTTAGATGAATTCCCCCTTTTGTGGGACAGAATTATAATGTGATCCACCCCCATGTGTGGAATGTCCTTTAAAGTTGAAATACACAGCATGATGCCAGTAATAAACCTGGTGAAAGACATTTCCCATGGGAACAGAAGGCTTAAGACCAGCGGCAGTAGTAGAAACATTGACCTGAATGAACTTTCAGGAAATACACAGACATGCCCAAAATTGTCAAATATTTTGTTGGTCAACCACAAAAACGAACTTATCTTAACCACAATTAGATAACTTAATTTGAAATAACAAGTATGTGAATATGAGAATATATTTGCAATAATTTCAAATACTTATTGTGGAAGTATATGATAGCTTTATTAATTATTTGGTAAGTATTTGAAAATGGTTGTGAATGAACTTAGTAATTTGTTAATCTACAAAATGCAGCTTAACATTTTAACTTTTTACAATATTTTACAATATGTGGCACAATGGCCTGCTTTTAGAGCCAAAGCATTTGAGGGATTTCAACTGTTTTTACTGAAAATGTATTTGAAAAGGGTTTAGAATTCCCAAAAGGTATTTTGAAAAATATAATTTGTTAGATGGATTCACAGTCCAGGCATGGCCCCTGATGATATCAGGACATAATTATCTCTGCAAAATAACATCAATTTATTATACTGTTTTTATGTCTCCAGTTTAGTAGGTAGGCTATTAAGATATTCTTCTTTAGCCTTCTTAACGAATGAAAGCTTCACAGATTTTCATGTGATCCTTTCACAGGGGCCATGCTAATGAAAGCCTATAACATACATAACAAAACAATACCATTGTCCTACATTCAATATTGTTTAGATACTCAAACATTTCAATTCCCAGAATCTAATAAGATATAGAATACCGTTTTAAGCCCAGTGGTTACTCAAACCTTTTCAGCGGCAAAGGTTTAAGTTTAATTTGGCCTGCGGAAGCCCATGGTCTATCTAAACTAAAGCCTGTCTTCATGTAATAAGTGAACAAATACCACGAACAAATACCTGCTTGCAGGCTGTTTATACATCTATTTGGAATGTTGTTTTCATTGCACAAAACTCCTTCAATCACCCACTCCATCATAACCTTACTTTTAATTTCTCCTTTGCCTAAACTACGAAAAATCGGGAAAATAAACGTATAAATTATAAGAAAAAACCACATGATGGAAGGGAAGATGAGCTCTGCATATGAAGAAAATATGTTTGAGGGCAATTGATGGACGGGTAGCCTATTATATCTGCCTCACCGCTCCAAAAACAAGCCTCAGGGTTTGTAAAAACGTATCATCTTATTCTGAAAGATTTTAGACCCGCAATATAATTTTGGTGAACCGTGACCTGACCAGCAGGTTGAATTCGTGTTCTCATTCCATCCAGCACTGGATATACTGACACAGGAAGTGAGGGAGGTGAGAGAGGGACCGGGACAAGACAGCGGGTCAATATGGCTGAAACCTAATGAGACAGGGAGACGGAACCACCGGACAGAATGAATAAGAGAAGGTATAGAGAAGTCTGAGAGAAAAGATTAGACTGACAAAGAGCAGTTAGAAGAAGAAGAGGAATGATGTGAATAAGAAAGTGCATGTAGTGCACAGACAGCCGTGACTCACCGGGGCCTAGCTTGGCCACAGCATAGAGCAGGTCGTAGTTAATAACGGGCGTGGCCTCATCTATCTGCTGCCAGCCAATGGGAGGAGAGCCGGGAGGAGAGATGAGGAACTGTTTAGAGGGCTGGGGAGGAGCCAGGTGCAGGTTTTCGCCATCCGATACTGGGTTCTGGACCTGAGGGAGGGAGGAGGAGGGAGAGCCAGGGAGTGAAAGTGAGATAACGAGAGGATGGAGAGAGAGAGAGACCGTTTATTAGTGAATCATATGTCTTGATGCGCTGGGCTTGTGCGAGCTCAACTAAGATTAGTGGCCACTGACTGGGTTTGGGTCCGACTGACCAACCCACGTCAATGCCACCTTGACTAATCAGAACCATAATTGGTTCAGATCACACATAGGTCATCAGAGAGCTGGGCCGTGTTGATTCTGCTCGCCAGACAGCGTAAGGTTTGGCCCTGCAGATATTATGTAATCTCTTATAGAGCAGAACTTCTGGATGTAATCTCCTCTCTCCCAAAGGATATTAGGGTCACAAATGAGAGGAATTAGACAGGCCTATTGGCTAATGTGGAGTGATCTCACAAAAAACGGTACACTCACACGCACGCACGCACGCACGCACGCACACACAAACACACACACACAAGGATTTTAGTGTTAGTCACACAGCAACGCTGACTTGTTGACATGAAACATTTTCCATGAACCCAGCTTTTCCTCCACCAACTACACGACACGCCACTCCTAAAGCCAGTGTCTCAATGTGTTCAATGCTTGCAAGGGCTTAGTTAGAGACCCGGTCCACGGCAGCCGGGCCTGCTTGTTGACTACTGACCTGGGCGAAATACAGTTTGAGCTTTTTGCCCCTGAAGGGCGTTTCGTGCAGCTCTATCCTGGCGCTGGCAGCTGCTTTGGGGTTGCTGAAGTTAATGCGGACGCGCCGGAAGCTCTTGAACTGCTGGAAGGTCACCCGCTCATCATAGGCCAGGAACAGAGCCTCGAACATCTCCTGAACCAAGCCATATGTGGAGAGAGGGGGAAGAACACAGGACGCTTTTCATATGTTTTGAGATATTAAATGCCAAAGCATGAATAATTCAGATTGTCATATAGTACCGGAGGTCCTTGGGTGGTGTTGGGGTGGGGGAGACACGATATTTAATGTCCAAGGCCTGCTAAGGTGAGATTAGCTTCTTGTCCCAACTGCGGCTTCCACCAGTACACAGACTCTTGTCTAAACTTAATAAACTGCTTATCATGAACAAAGTATGCAGCAGGTCTGTATTGTTTTATTGGGTGAAGACGTTTTTTTGCTTATCCAATAAACCTTCCATTTATTAAGCCTGGCCAAAGCAGAGATACGGGGAGAGAGAGAGAGAGAGAGAGAGAGAGAGAGAGAGAGTGGGAGCATGTGTGAATGTGTGACTGGAATCTGGCCTAGCTGCTTGCTTAGCATTCATTTCCTGCTAGGGAACAGAGCTAATGAAAGGTGTCTTATCTGAACGTCATCTAATATCCCAGCCCTGGACTCCTAAGTGAAAGAAGTATGAGAGAGTGAGAGAGCGCTGTGAGCAGGGCAGCGGGGGGGGGAAGGGTAAGAGATACAGATGGGGAAGCAGAGTGGAGTGTTGTGGGGGAGGGAAGAGGAGAGGGTTAAAAAGAAGAAAACCCAGTGACAGATCTGGGAAAACCAGGGCTCTACAGCCTGGTGTCAACACATCTGTTCCTGACACAGTGTCCTCTATGACCCCAGCTCATAACACAGGTCGACCCCATATAGAGTTCATAGGTTATGGCCGGACCAGGAAATATACTGAGCAATAGGGATGAACACTAAACCGGAACAGAAATCTTCCACTTCGGTTAACCTCTTTGACTGGTACGTTTTATTAGAACAAGCAGGTTTTACACGCATCCTTAACGACAAAGAGCAGAGCGCATGGCCTACTTCCCCTCCGCTCTGACTCCCTCCTTCCACATGGAGCTGAGCTGATGTTCCAGGAGCCTCTAAATAAACCACCTCATTAGCCAGTAATGAGTGTGAAAATAAGCCCTTTTAATGGGAACATCTGGTCCTTAACTATGCATCTGAAAAATATATTTGCTGTAAATTGATTGGCAGCACACATGTATAAAAAAACAACAATAGAACATTTCATTTTGATCTTGTTTAAAGTGAAGAGGGAGAAGCAATATTGAGACCACAAGCAGGTTACTGAGAGCATGTTCATGTTTTGTACTATTAAAGAAATTGATCTTTTATTAGTCAGTTTACACATGTACCAGGAAGTGTTTTGTATTCACCTGGTTCTCCATCAAATAAACAATGGTCACAATACATGGTTTAAAAGACCTCTCTTAAAACTAGTCTGTCTAGAGTACTTCCAAGATGCCACATCTCGCTTCCGTCAAAACATTGATTCGCAACACTTTGAGTCAGTCAGATACAATTGCAGTTTCTACCGGCACGCCTGACAAAGAGAGCGCGTTGGCTGCTTGTTATGTCAGAGCCAGTGACAGATGACACTACGGTAGGCAGATAATTCAGGCAGTCATTTTTTAAACCAGTAAAGGTGTCTCAGAGCTTGTTTCCTGTCAGTGTGTGTATCAGGGCTCCCAATATGGGCTGCGTGTCTGTTCCGGGAGTGGACCGCAGCGGCTGGCCTGACAGACGAATGGTGCCAATTCAGTTAAGATTGTTGTATTACTCCTCTCTGACAGGTTACTGGCTGTATGATGGGGGTGTGGGTACGGCTGTTTGGTCGGGGTGTAGAAAACACATCTGTTTGTAGCATAGAGCACTGTTAGTTGGGGGTTGTAGAACACTGCTCTGTTTGGTGGTGGTGTATAACAGATGTCTGGTTGGGGTTGTGGAATATTGCTCTGTTTGTTCAGGGTGTAGCATGGAACTGTCAGATGGGGTTGTAGAATACAGCTATGTTTGGTGGTGGTGTATAAAAGATGTCAGTTTGGTTGGGGTTGTGGACTCGAGTTTTGTTTGCTGGGGGTTTGAATTGGAGCTCTGTTTAGTGGGGGTTATGCAGTGCCAGATCTTGCCTTTTGGGGCCCTAAGCAAAATTGGATTTTCCAGACTGCATCTTTAACTGATTAGGAAAATCTGTATAAAAAAACTGCAGTTGAAGAGGACCAAATGAGAAATCATAGCAGACATAAACAACAATGATGTACAGCACAGTAGATTTCAACACAGCCTTTTGAGCTTTAACATTTCTTAATTTAAGAGCACATGCACTCCTTGGGGAAAATGTTAGTTTAGAACCCTGCAAAACATGTAACTGAACAAAGATGTTAGACTTTATGTGACCAATTTTCAGATCAACTCCATAATCAAGAAATTCTAACAATGTAACACTTTTCTTATTTTCAAGTATCCTTCGGGGTGTCAATTATTTTGATTACATGGCAAAAACAAACATACTGTAGTATACCTATATATTCTTTGCAGAAAATAAAGCTTTTTATATTAATAGCTGAATTACTTGCAGTTTTCTGCTCAACTTCATCATGGGTGCCAATTATTTTGGTGATGACTGCGAATGCACCTACTATGCAGCAGTCTATAGTTTGTGGCAGGTTTATTATGTACACCTGTTGAGTACCAGATTGGTGTATCAAATCCTGTTGACACAATCGCAGCAGTCAGTTGCTGCACATTGGACGGCTGTAAATCCATGCTGTGACGGACCGTTCCATCTCATTTCGGAAGATGCTGCCCGGGATACTCAGGTACACTGAACCGGTTTTCCCACATTTTCCCAATCCTCAGTTGTCCAGGGTTGGTAATGGCGTGCTCACTGGAGCGGCAACCGGTGTGGTCTTTGCCGCAATAGCCCGGTTGTGTCACAGGGGCCAACAAGTGGTGTGATCCGAGATGTTTCTTTACTACATTTCTGCAAGCTTTTTAACCCTAGGTCAGAGTGAGTGCATTGTGAGTGTATTTCCAGAATAGATTACATTCCTTTACAAATATGGACAGTGGAGTGAGCTGTGGAAGGTGGGGGGTTGTTATACTTGGCATGGAGGGAACAAAGCTTTCTAAAAATACTCCTCTACCACCCACTCACCAACCGATCAATGCCTTACGAAAGGACTGGTGGGCACATTCCTCCTAGTTAAGCAAATGTCTCAGTCACATTAGTGTTGGAACAATGCACATTGTTCAGGAGGAGAGATTGCTAAAAATGGTCATCCTCAGGAGGTACCTAGAGTGAATTAGACCAGGATGCGATAGGCTTGTGAGAGTTTGTGTGGGTGTGTATATATATGCGCACACAAAGACATGAGAGTATAGCCCGTCTGATATTTCTCACATGGGCCTTGTGTGTGTGTCTGTGTAGGTGGGTAGGTATGTGCTGGGTACTAAAGGCTTTCAGGCCCCTGGTCCCCTCAATGGTAAATGAGAGCGAGAGTCCATAACAAATGTATCAAACCCAGGTCAGCGAAGTGACTGGTGAAGAGGGTGTTAGAGTGGGTGAGAAGGGGGGTGTGCAGATGTGTAAAGCGGAGGATTGAGTGGCTGAGCAGGAAGAATGTGCAGGCGTGTAAACTGAGGATATAGTGGGTGAGCAGTGGGATGTGACGTTAAGCTGAGGATAGAGTGGCAGAGTGGGAAGGATTTGCAGATGTGTAAACATGAGAATAGAGTCGCTAAGCAGGAAGGATTTGCATGTTTGTATACTGAAGATAGAGTGGCTGAGCAGGGAGGATGTGCAGATGTGTAAAGCTGAGAATAGAGTGGCTGAGCAGGGAGGATGTGCAGATGTGTAAAGCTGAGAATAGAGTGGCTGAGCAGGGAGGATGTGCAGATGTGTAAAGCTGAGAATAGACTGGCTGAGCAGGGAGGATGTGCAGATGTGTAAAGCTGAGAATAGAGTGGCTGAGCAGGGAGGATGTGCATGTTTGTATACTGAAGATAGAGTGGCTGAGCAGGGAGGATGTGCAGATGTGTAAAGCTGAGGATAGAGTGGCTGAG
>JACXGJ010014927.1:0-14090 GCA_016801105.1 Esox niger
CCCCCCCCCCCCCCCCCCCCCCCCTCACCATGTGCCAGGCTTACTTCCATAACCCTCTGGCACGGAGAGCAGGTCACAGCAAGTCATGGTGTGTAAAAGAAGATCTGAATATAAATCTGACGCAGCGGGATGGGGTCTGACCATGTCAGTGGGGGTGAGGGAGTGGTGAAGGGTGTTGGTCAGGTTTTCGGGGATGTGCCACTGATGTGGCACACTTCAGAGGGCTGTGTGATGCTTCCGGGAGCACGCTGGGGGTTTGGGGGCGATGACTGGCTCCCTGACATGACTGTGAGCAAAGGAGGAGCACCACTACTGCACAGTGCCGCCTCTAGCCATTTGGGGGCCCTAAGAAAAATATAATTTGGGGCCCCCTCTTCCCTATCAGGGGCCCCCTAGCAGTCAGAGACTCCCTAGCAGTCGGGGGCCCTAAGCGATAACTGTGGGGGGGGCCCTGCTACCCCCCCCACAATGTAACAACAACACCACCATACCTCTTCTACACTCTTCACACCAATATACACACACACGTACATACATACAGTAAAAGGGTCCTGGGGGAGAGTGAGACATACAGCCCTTTTCACCGCCTCTGAGGGTAGGTCTGTAGAAATGACTGAACTTAAAGAACGCGGCTCGTTTTCAAGCCCAGAGTGACACAGGCCTAGCAGAGCCCAGGGGACGCTGAGAGTCTGTGACCGAATATGGAGGCAGCAAGAGGATGAATGTGTTTGTCTGCGGTGGCATGCGTGCCGTCTACCTCAAGAAGAGAAGAGGGGGGGACGTCCCTGTGGTTTGGGGGGTTAAACGCCAGAACATGCTCACACATTAAGATCCATCTTATCCCTGGATAACTAGAAAGGAGCTCCTCTGTTTGTAATAGACCCCGGGGCGAAAAACAATATCTCCTCGACCACTCCTTTTATCCCTATCCAGAGAGAAAAGCGAGGGAGACCCGTGCCAAGCGATTGGAGATTGACTCCTTCTCGTTTTCTTTCTTTCTTTGTTTTTCCTTCCCCCTTCATATGAAAGAGCACAGCTCAACCCCCCCCCTGGCCCCGCTCACTCTCGCTGACACACGGGAGCCTAGGAGGTGCCATTAAAACCCCCCAACACCACCACCTTCTGCTGCTATCGTTTCACCACACATGTACCAAGCAGCATAACTCAAAACCCACTCTCGTGAGAGAAGCGTTGTGGGTGTGTGTCTGTGTGTGTCTGTGTGTGTGTGTGTGTGTGTGTGTGTGTGTGTTTTCTGAGAATAAGTAAGATCTAGGGTTTGGTTGACAGCACGTTGTTTCTTCAGCGTATGTACAGTTTTTCACTGTATATTTCTGTTGTTATATTGCGTTTCATCTTAATTCATTTGAACTGGGATTTTCCCCACTTATCCACACACCATACTGTCCCTATAGTCAATCGGATCTGATTGTTAATATATTTATTAAAGATACACATGTTAATAGTTGGTGGAAGTACTTTGGGCAGTAATTACAGCTGGGATTCTGTTGAGGGAGTTTTCTACCAACTGTACCCACCAAATTTTGGCAATATTTGAACATTCCACTTCACAAAACTGTGTCAAGTTTCTTGGGGAGCGTTGATGGAAAGCAACCTTCAAGCCACACATTTTCGATAGAATTTAGGCTGGGGCTCTGACAGGGCCATTCAAGGAAATAAACCGTTTCATTCCTTAGTCTCCTGTAACTGAAGTTGTTGCTGTGCATTTCAGTTTGCTGTCATACTGAAAGGATAACTTCTGTCCCAGTTTCAGTTTACTTGCAGAGGGAAGCAGATTCTCTTCAAGGACGATTTGGTATGTTGTTCCATTTTTCCTTATATCCCGAAGGGAAGTGCCCTGGTTGCTGATGAGAAATCCCCCCATAGCATGATGCTTCCACCATCAAGCTTCACAGTAGGCATGGTGCTCTTTGGTACAGCATGTTAGGTTTGCATAGGTCCCCCCAAATAACTAAACTTTTGTTTTCTCGGACAACAACTGCTTTTTTCGCCACATGGCTACAAAATATGGTGTGCAGATAAGTGAAATTAATACTAATTAACACTAACTGAAATGTCTGAAACTTCGAGGCAGTGACAAAACAAATGTAAAAAAAAAATCTAAATCCACTGTTTACCTACAGGGCGGGATTAAAAGGACCATTCAAAAATAGTTTCCACAAATGAATCCCGAATCATCTGAAATCAACTCAATCATTTGGTTTGACATTGATCCATTCGGCAGTTTGCATAGAGCAAAGCTTGGATTACACTTTCCATGGGTCCATTTCATTCTTTCAGGATGAGGTACCCAATATCTGGTTGTAAAAAGTTGACCTCATCCTTTAACTGCGGACCACTCCACTTCCTGCTCTAACCACTCCCCAGTTGTCTGTTCATCACTCCCAAAAGCTGAACACACAGATTTTACACGGCTGTTGTCAACTCCCACTTACACGCAGTGACATCACAACACCACGGTAACCGAGCTGACAACAGAACCCAGCTCTTGGAGTAGAATGCGGACAAATGCCACTTGCCAACACAAACGGCCGTAATCCCCGTAGCTGTAGTTCTGTAATAATGAGCCCAGCCCACATGTGTGTCGGCCCGATCATGCGCGGGTAACGGGGCGGTGCCGAAGTGGCCCAACGGTGTTCTATGAAAGCCATTATCTTGCACAACTTATACGACCCACTCCTACAGAAACATTCGCTCTGCATGTGGTCCGGTATAGCGCCGGCCAAAGAAATGGCACATGTTGGTCTTCGGTGTTAGGGTGTGCGCGAATGATGTGGATTCTGGGCGTAGGAAACGGAGCCGAGGCGCACGTGATTGGAGGATCCACGTGGGTGGGCCAACACATGGCCTGCTGGATTAGGAAGTGGTGGACCACATCTTTTCATTACGGAGATGTCTTTAGAATCCCCCACGCTCCTGTGGGAGAGGGCAGGATCTCTGGCTCTCCTCCCCAGGCCTCAGTCACCTCGCCTGCCTGGCTCCTTCTCACACACGCACACACACACAAGCACTCAGAAGTAGACGTACGCATAGACACGCGCACAAATGCGCACACACACACACACACACACCTCAAAGTCTATAATAGTTAATGTCAATGCCGACCCAAGACATTTTCTACACCAGAACCTCAGGATTTTTTAATTGGCCGTTCATGCGTGCAGGACATGTTCCGTAATATCATGTTCTGCCCAAGTAGGCCAAAACCCAGGATCCCCTGAAGAACTCACGGCCTTAATTAAATATCACTTTACTCCTCATTTTTCATCGCCGGTGTCGTCATCGTTGAAACGGCAGAGCTGCGTTCCACAGACATGAGCTCCTGGTCTTAAAGGCCTGGTCCCGAATGGCATGCTATTCCTCACTTTGTAGTGTGCTGTCTACAAGTAATGGCGTGCCATGTGTGACGTGGACTCAGTTCACTGTATCACTGCAATTATAACCTTTATCAGTTGCAGGGAAATTGTGTGACGTTCTGTCAGATATCATCAGGACATACAGTTAAAAGGAACAAAATATTAACAACATTTTTGCTGTGTTTAAGTATGGTAATATAATGTCATCTGGAAACAACAGTGGGAACAGAATCATGTTACATAGATCTGTGCTGATGGATATGAGCCCATACTAGGAGGGCTGATCTAGGGCGTTAGCTTTCTGGACCCCAATACTTAAAGGGACATTCAGGTTAAAAGCCCTGGAGCCTCGTTGGACCAGAGAGAAAATACGGTTGTTGATAAATGCCGTAGTTGCGCTTCCCTTGCCAAAGCAGCTCGCTGTGCCACAAAAATGTTGTTCGTACTGCGCTCCTGAAGTTGACGTTCCACCAATCAACCGATTGTCTTTAGTGTTTGGTTCTATCATTCCATTGAAGAACACGCTGAAGAAGGTTCGGGTTGTCATGAGACACCCGGGATCAGTGCTTCTACTCAGAGACTCTTGAGACACAGCGTCAGATACCTCAGGGAAGACATGCTAGCACTGACCCTTTACCTGACAATGGAAGACATATTCCGGCGTGTTCTTCTTAAACTTCATGTTCCAGACCAGGGCCACTCCGTCTGGCTCATGGGGGGCGTCCTCGTTGTTGTTGTAGGATGCTACCAACAGCTCAGGGTACTGAAGAGGAAGAGGAGGGCAAAGGATGTAAAGCAAATTGAAAGAAGGATGGAGAGAAGAGAAGTTAAAAAAATCTGCCAGTGATAACGAAACGCCATCCCAATCAACCCTCCAAAACAAAGTCCAGAATAACCGTTACCCTGTTAACGACACACACACACACACACACACACACACACACACACACACACACACACACACACATTCACAGACTCAGGACATTACCTGAGGGGACCAGTCCAGACAGGTGATGACTCGATGTTTGGACCAGTGCTCGTCGTAAAACAGTCTACTAAGGGACAGGCTGGACCCGCCTTGCAACTCCCTGTAGCCAATAGAAACGGGGGTCAAATGTCACCGGGTTATGTCACTGAGTGAGTGGGTTCTGAGAGTACGATGACATCACGAGGATGCCATGTGTTTGAAGAACAGAGAGATACCAAGCCCTGATGAGGTGATGACTCAGGCCGTGACCACGCCAAAACACATCCATACAGACAGACGTCGACACACACAGACGCACACGCATGTACGCACTGATTCACCCAATCCACCTGGTAACACCGAACAAGACACCTGCCAACACACCTGACCCTTGACCCAAGTACACACACACACGCCCACCGAAACCAACCAGACCCTTCAAAACACACACACACACACCGAAACAAACCAGACCCTTCAAAACACACACACACACACCGAAACAAACCAGACCCTTCAAAACACACACATCTCACCCATCCTTGTCTTCAAGGTCTCGTCCGCTGTAGTCGAAGAAGATGTCTGACTGCTCTGCCAGGGCTCTCTCCATCACTCGGATGCTGCAGTCGAAGAAGCTGAGGAACTCCTCTGACTTCAGGATCTGCTGCTTCTCCTCCTCTGTCAGCTCCCTGCACGGGTAGCCTGAAACACGCACACGCCGAAATGAACACACATGTAATCACAAACACGCACACGCCGAAATGAACACACATGTAATCACAAACACGCACACGCCGAAATGAACACACATGTAATCACAAACACGCACACGCCGAAATGAACACACATGTAATCACAAACACGCACACGCGGAAATGAACACACATGTAATCACAAACACGCACACGCGGAAATGGACACACATGTAATCACAAACACACGTACATAGATGCATGTGCACAAACACACACGCATAAATACAGAAATACACGCACACACACAGACAGGGAAAGGTCACTACAGGTAAATAATCATGTGTGGAAACACCCACCACACAGACACACAAAGACACACACAGACACACTGCTCCATGGGGTGGCTGAAACAAATAAACACATACACACACACTCAGGGACAGACAGACACAATCTCTCTCACACACACACCTACACACACACACACACACACACACAGAGACAGACAGACAAATACAAATATACACTTGTCAACACAAACACAAACCCATTTCCAAATGACTACCCTGAGACTTCCTTAAGTACAGTGCAGTCTCTCCTCAAATACACACGATTCAAACTCCCCACACACAGAGAGAACGCACAGTGTGTCATGCCCGCTGGCGGATCATATAACAGTACTTAAATCCACATCATAACATCACATCACTGCTGAGGTCACTTCCCCATAAGGAGAGGCTAAGGCCGCGGAGGCAATAAACGACAATATACAGTCCTTAACGGAATGAGAAGTGGTAGTCTAAATGAGCAGCTTCAAAGTAATGAACATCAGAAATAGGAATAAACAACAGCCCCCCCCCCCCCCGTAATGAGGGCCGGGTCCTCTGTGTGATGTCACTCCGCCTGTCTCCATTAAAGGGCCCTGTCTTTGATCTCGACCCACTTGATTCTCTGGGTCCTGTTTCTGACAACTCATAAGGACCACAGAGAGGGTTTCAAAGTCAGTGTAGACTGGAACCCTGTGTGTGTGATAATGTGTGTGTGTGTGTGTGTGTGTGTGTGATAATGTGTGTGTGTGTGTGTGTGTGTGCTTCAACGGGGACGGCCCCTGGCTTCAACAATGTCCCATTCTACCCACCCTTACCAGGCTAGTTATTTACTCCATCGCCAGACTTTCCTCGCAAAGAATACTCCTCTGTTTTCTTTGAAGTCCCCCAGTTTGGGGTCAAGTGACACGTTTTTAATCAGGTCTGACCCGCCGTGCCTCGGCCAGATAAGGCCGACCCCTGTCACGGCCGGCGGCATCCGATACGCCGGTGGGGTCACACGCGGCAGACCACTCGCTCACGCTCCGATGGCTGTGCTTAGTGACCGTCTGACCGGACATGTGTGAGATGTTGGCGTGTCCCAAACTACACCTCGCCTCCTTCACAGTGCACTCAGACCAGGGCCCGTCGTTAGCGCCCTGCTAAATAAAGGGAACGGGGGGCCAGTTGCTACGGCACCTTTAGGTGGGAGGGACTGAGGGCTGCGTTTTATACAGTTGTTGCCGCAGTCCGTCGTGTGTCACCAGTTGCTGGTCCTGAATTAGAGAGGAAGTAAGGAGACAGGCGGGACTCCTCTCTTCTTCAGTTAAAGCTGCAGGACTGTTCATCATCATCATCATCATCCCCTCCTCACCCTCTCTCCTCCTATCTCACTCTCCTCACCCTCTCTCCTCACACTTTCTCCTCCCATACCTCTCTCATAACACTCCCTCCTTCCATCCTTCTCTCCTCACCCTCTCTGGGTTCCTTGCTGTCCACCTCCTCCTGCTGGTCAGACTCCGGAGCCGTCTCCAAATCGGTGATCTCTTCGTCGTCCTCTTCCTCCTCTGTAGAAAAATAGACAGAGTCAGACAGACGGATGAGATGAATGGAGGCAGAGTGAGATAGAGGATGACGGAAAGAGAGAGAAATAGAAAAAGAAAGAGAAAAAGACAGAACGAGAAAGAATCAGACAGACACAGAATTGGCAAACATTCTGTCTGTTAACCAGCAGCCGTGTGAAGCTACACCTCCATCCATTGATCCCATCTAATCACTCCCAGACTGCCACCTGACTAACCCACAGCCAGTTCCGGATGGGCCTACTGACACAAACACACACACACACACACACACACACACACACACGTACAGGGTACAGGAGGCCAAACCCATGCCCACAGACAGCCATCCTGGGCAGCAGACAGCTATTTAATAGATTCAGAGGCTGGATTTCTCCGGGCAGAAAGGCACTATCAAAGTATGGCCACGCCCCCACACTCCTGACGTCACATGGGCCTTTTCACCACATGGTCTGCATGTGTGACCCCCCCCCGTTCCTCATCAGACAGGAAGTAAACACACGCACGCACGCATACACAGCAGGAAGTGCCTCTCTGAGTGGCGTGCATGCTCTCGGCTCGGTCCTGACCTCTGACCTTGAGATCCAACTTCCCTCCCCCGGCATCCCACCCGAACCTCGACCCCGCAATTACCAAGACTCCACCCCAGTGGAGAAGGGGGTAACATCAACAGGCACCTGCCAGTCTCACTATGGCCAGCATGGCAACCCCCATTCGCTCCGATTGCCCCCCCCCCCAGGCCAAACCCCGCGCCTGCCCATCGCCCTGGAAGCAGATGGCGAGAACGGGACCTCGATACCCACTTTAACACCCCACCAGACACCTGTGGCTGCAACTGCGCAAACACACACACACACACACACACTCCACGCGGTCACACACATCCGAATACTCTGTGGGCTTGTTGTCACGTTGACCCTTGGGTCGGAGGTTAACTGGATAGGGGTCTCAGTGACAGCGGGCGCCCAGTTCACAGGGGGAAATGATTCCATCACGCCAGACGTGTCACGACTCACACTCTCAACACCAGTGGCGTTTGTTTTCAGGGGTGAGTGAGTGAGTGTGTGTGTGACTCAGTTTGGCCCTGAGGCTCTCAGTCCTGTTAAAATCACTGTTTCAAGGGCCTAGTCAAAAGGAGAATGAAGGCCTACTGTATATTTTCACCACGCCCCTTCTGCTACTCTGAACTCTGTAATCTTCTAATCAGTTACTTGTTTTGTTTGGATATGGTAAAATCTGAAACCAAAGACCCGAGATGAGCTGTGATGAATGCGATTCGAAAGACCGAAGCATGCTGGGAAATAATGAGAGACGTCACGTCTTCGGGAGAGAGAGACGTCACGTCTTCGGGAGAGAGAGATGTCACGTCCTCGGGAGAGAGAGATGTCACGTCTTCGGGAGAGAGAGACGTCACGTCTTCGGGAGAGAGAGACGTCACGTCTTCGGGAGAGGTGTTTCACCCTCCTCATCATCACCATCGTAGCTAAACGCACCAGGCGAACTGGCTCCTTGGGAAGTAGCATGCGCCCGTGTAGGGACGAGAAGCCTGAACTGCAAAGGCCCCAAGGGCATATTTACTTCACGTGACATTTTACGAGACCTATCGAAGAAGAATCGAGACACTGGATTATTTGGTTCATAACTCGCAGACGTCGATAGCTCGAGACGCCACCATCCGAGAAAGCGTGCGCCACGTTTACGATCAGGCCCTGCTGGAGGTCTGCCGGAGTGATGACAGTGTAGGAACTGCACCAGGTTCCGGTGCAGTGGTTCCGGTGCAGTGGTTCCGGTGCAGTGTGCTCGCATAGCACAGCGTTTTCCCTCGTAGGACGGCCGCAGCCCTGCGTGGTGCGTCTCAAAAACGCAGGTGCAAATTCAAAACGCCATGGAAAGGGTTACGCAAATGAAGTCCATCTAGCGTTTTATTCTCCCTCTCGTGAACAAGCCCTAGGTCAGTCAACATGACCAGATCCTCCAGTTCTGGCCTCGGTCCCTCCGCGGGCCTGCTGGTCTGTCCTCCACCGTATCGTCTCCGCGGGGCGAGGCATTCTGTTGTCTGCACAGCCAACTACACAGTGAAAGTCCCGGTTCCCTCCCCAGAGGACAGCCTTCAGAGTGAGGATGAAGTATGAGGACGAAGGAAGAGGATGAAGGATGCGTCCTGCTCCAGCGGTGTGGTTTCCAGCTGAATGTGAGTGTAGCTCAGAGCCAGAGAGTGGCGGCCAGGGAGACGGGCAGCCAGCCAAACAGTCAGTCAGCCAAGCCAAGCAGTCAGTCAGCCACTCTGTCATAGAGGACGGCCAGAACAGACGGCCATCACAGGCAGCTCCTCACTCTATGTCTCAGTTTTTCCCTCCCTCCCCTGTCTGTCTCTCTCTCTGTCTGTCTCTCTGTGTCTCTCTTTGTCCCTGTCGATTTCTGTCACTGTCTGTCTGTCTCTTTGTTTATAAATTCAATTCAGTAGGTGTTTCATTGGCATGAATAGATGGTTGCCACTACTGCCAAAGCAAACATGTTTGGGCAGCAATAGTGAAACAGTAAAACAGCAAAAAATGATCATATCAGAAATCCACATTCTGGGCGCCATTGTCTTGTGTTTATATTGACAGGTCGGGTCATATCCAGCTGTGTGGTCTACTGTCTCTGCTTTTGCAAATTCTCCTCGGCAGATACTTCAAGAAATCTGGCAAATGCTTCTTTGCATTTCAGGGACTAAATATCTATTTTTGAATCACATTTAGAGTTGTGGAGTAGGAAGTGTTCATATTAAACTTCTGCTGGCCCGCTGTGTTCACTAAGTCTTTCCTCTGTGTTTTTTATGGCATCCTGTCTCTACAGCCAGACTACAGTCACCAAGTCTGTGTATGGTTAAAACCTTATTTTTTCTGTTATTTGAACTTCATAAGGTGTTGTGCTAACTTGACATTTCTATTGAGACTTTGGCAACATTCCAGTTTGTGATTGAATCTCATTTGACGTTTCTAATAATTAGTCAAGGCATTTTGAGAGTTTTGTTACTCATGCAGTAGTGGTCGAGTGTAGCTTGTGTTCCTGGAACACCCTTCGCAAAGGGTCGCCGTCTGGGTTGCTGTGTTTGTATAAGAATGTCTTGTGATGATAAAATTCTAGATTATAATGTGTCAGGTGAGTCAAACATGTGTAGTGGCTCTTTTCTCAACTTGGAGTCCTAACGGGAACCTACCAAGAACTCCCCTACAGGCTGACAAGGGCCTTTCTGTGAACACAGAATATTCCAGATGAAATGTTGGATTCTGACCCAAGATGTACTATTTAAATCATACAGAGGGCCCCAGATTTAGCTGCAATACAAAAGTATTGATCCAAATATTTAATTGTAAGGTTAAGCTTCTACAGTTTCTTTCTAACTGCAAAATATGCTCTGCATGTTTTATCTGTTAGAGACTTTATGAGCCTGTCAAAACACCCAGATGAATTTACAGGCAGACCAAGATTAGTGCAACTGGTGGAGTGCTTCCAAGAGGGAAATTATACCAACTTTCCGAGGATCTGGATTTATTCTGAATTGTAACTACTTAGTTTTTTCGAATGAACGGATAAGGCCCAATGTGGATAGTATTATGGACTGGGCAATATCCCTACAGTATCCCTGCCACAATTTGCTTGGTACTGTAACTGTTGTTCACTGTTCTGCTAATATTATTTAATATATATTCATGCTTGCTTTGTCAATATGTGTAGTAACTAACTACACGCCAATAAAGCCATTTGAATTTGAAATAGAGAGACAGAAAGAGACAGGGGAATTAAAGAAAAGTACAGACAAAAAAACGAGAGAACTAGAGATACTGACGAGGGACAGTGGAGACCGAGAAAGAAAGAACTAGAGATAGTGGCGAGAGACAGGGGAGACAGAGAAACAGAGAGAACTAGAGATTGGGGGGAGAGAGAGGGGAGACAGAGAAACAGAGAGAACTAGAGATAGTGGCGAGAGAGAGGGGAGACAGAGAAACAGAGAGACGTGGAGTTTGCTGTGGTGAGTCACTCCCGTCCCACACCCACTTCTGTGCTCCGGCACGACCTTACGTGACCAGAACCGTGGTTGGAATGTGTGGTGACGGGAAGACCATGCAGAGACCGTGCAGCAGAGTGGTCCAACTGACAACAGTGGACCACAGACACTACAGACCCAGTGATTCATAGCTTTGTGAGATGAGGCTTGGGGAGGGTTTCTTGAGACCTCATCCCATACTGACACACTACGGCCAAGGACGAAGCAAACAAATGTAAACTTCTTAGTTGCTCATTTTACTGGGGATTTTTCAAAGCCAAGTGTTGCTCTTCTTTTAAGGCTGCAATGCTGCATGTTGCATTAAAATAGCACGCACGCACACGCACGCACGCACACACACGCACGCACGCACGCACGCACGCACCACATGATGCATCTGAATAATCCTGGGGCCTGTAGTGGTCCAGGATAAAAAAAAGAAACAAAGTGATGAAATGAAAACACATCGCCTCCCTGCCTCTCTCTCTGTCCCTTTCTCTCTCTGTTTCTCCATCTTGCTCTTCCCGTCTCATTCCAGTCACAGGATGAGCTCCTGTTCAACCTGGTGCTTAATACTGCTTTGCACCATGGGAAAACACATTAACTGGGGTCCACCCTGCCCCTGGTAACGGGGGAGGGGTGGGGGCTGGCTTGATGAAACGCTGCTTGGGGTCTGCCGTTTCCCTCCCAGCCTCCTGGGGTAATGACATCCCCCATATCTGGCTCCCCCATCTCCCTCCTCTTCCTCCTTCACGCTGATCCCAGTGAACCCAGCGCTGGCCCCAGCGGCACACCAGACTGACAGGCATCTCCGCAGACGCCTATAAACAGGTAGGACACTCAGCTCAACTTGGAACCGAGCGGGATCCCTTCCTGAGTCCTGTGAAAGGCCCCCGAGGCCGCCACTCTTTTTTCGATTAGCATGCGCGCTAGCAGGCTAATAATCTGCCCAGTCGTATGTTGGGGGGGGGCGAACGAGCCCGAACCGCCCCGGTCAGAGGCTCTGTGACGCGTTACGTGACCGCGGGTCTTGCAGTGAGCTATCTCAGGTGAGCTTGGATGGCCCGATCAATTACGGAGTCAGGATTTAATTCACCGGCGCTGCATGGATCACAGGACTCCGCGGAGAGCTTCGCAAATCAGACCCAGATTCCCACTGGCTGGAGGGCTGAGCCGCGGCCCCTACACGCGGGACGGTTGGACTGGAACGCGGAGGGAGGAGGAGGTTAGCTGAGGCCAGCAAGACGCTAGTTGATTTACCTCAGTGCACGGTCAATGCAGAGCAGCCATACGGGGTCGAAGGTCACGACATCAGATGCCTAACATGGCTGCCTTACGCCACCTGCGTTTGGGCCCATGAGGCTCAGGTCAAAAGTAGCGCAAAATCGTAGCATTTGGGACCATCTGAATATAAATATATCCATACGGTGGTACTCATAAGTTTACAGACTCTGGCATACATTGGGAAATTTGGGCATTGATTATGAAAATATGATCATGCAAAATAAAAAGGTAGCTTCTTATACACAGCATGTGGACCAGATAGCACCCTGTTCCCTATAATGTTCTAGTGCCCTGCTTTAGACCACATCCAGCAGTAATTCTAGCATACACACCACATCACCCAGTTTGGGGAGCAACCTAAGAACTGTCACTACATTCAACCAACGTGACAAACAATCTGACCGGGGGCCTGGTTACTGAACACTCGTCGTGAACCGTGCGTGGAGGAAAATATCTCTCAAAACAAAGGTAGCTCGCTTCAGTTATAGAAATATTTTTTTTATACTTGCAAGCAGACACAATACTATTTCCAGTAACTACTGAAATCTGTATTTTAGCGTTTGTACAAATGCAATGTAACCCCATACATGAAACCACAATGTGTGTTTAGCAGGCAGGACTCGATGGAAAGTCTTGGCAATTACTGACTTACCGACATACTGTTGCTGAGCAGAGTATACTGGTTATACGTGTGTGTGTGTGTGTGCGTGTGTGTGCATGCGTGCGCGTGCGTGTGTACCATCCTCAATTTTCTGTTGAAAATATAAGGCCAGCCATGTCCTCTCTCTCTCTAAATCCTTCATCACACGGCAGGTTGGTACTGAGTAACGGTGCTTTCCTTGGTAACGGTTCTACAGCTCTGTGACTTTCCACTCCATTAAAGAGACCTCCTCTTGCTAACGGAAACCCACTCGCAGACTCCGTTGTCCGGACTTGTTGTCCGGGGAATAGGGCCCCGTGCAGGGCAAAGACCGAGAACAGATCGATCGCCCGCTCTTTTCTTTTTAGACCCGTATGCAAAGGAGCTCCGAGGACACCTCCCGCCGCCTCTGATATGGACGTCTCTCTCTGGGGTCTGGAAATATCCACCGAGAAGGAGATAAAGCTCCGCAACATTGCTATTATTTCAGGAAATTCTTCAACATACAAATATACCGAGAGCCCCTCCTGTGTCAGAGCACGGAGTATAAAAGAGACCTGCTGTCTGAACGCGTTCAGGCAAATGCACAGATTATTATTTCGAATGTTAACAATATTCATCTTCTACTATGTTTCCATAGTGACCTAATATGAAATAATTTCGGATGCTGAGTTGAACTGAACAACATTTTGACAACATTATCCAACATTTGGATTATGATGAACAGGCCAACTCAAATAAATCATTGTGATTTATTACACATATATTGAACAAAAATGTGTACCACTTAAAATCGTAACATAAGATCTGATGGAAGATCTATGTTTCTAACCTAAGATAGTGATGCTCTTTAATGGCAGGACTATAACAAAGACTAGACGATGGAGGTGTTGAGTGTCTCCTCCAGGCGTCTCTACAGGGGACGTATCTTCAGAAGAGACATGCCTTAATGATCTCAGCCTCTTAGGGTACATTTTAAATATAAGTGGTAAACAAGTCAAAAAGCTGTCATTTTATGCACCAAACCAAGTTGTTAGAATGGAGGAAAGGAAACAAAAACTGTTATTGATAATTAATTAATCATACTCACCCCACAATCTGTGGATCACAGCCAATTGACCATTTGTCAGTACTATCTTTTGGCTCTATAGACTAACTATAGAATTGAAACGTAGATAAAATCACACACACACACACACACACACACACACA
>JACXGJ010014928.1:0-14226 GCA_016801105.1 Esox niger
GACTGGAAGTGGCTTGGAAAGGTTTCTGGTCAGGAAAAGTGACTGGAAGTGGCTTTGAACATTTTCTGGTCAGGAATAGTGACTGGAAGTGGCTTGGAAAGGTTTCTGGTCAGGAATAGTGACTGGAAGTGGCTTGGAAAGGTTTCTGGTCAGGAATAGTGACTGGAAGTGGCTTGGAAAGGTTTCTGGTCAGGAAAAGTGACTGGAAGTGGCTTGGAAAGGTTTCTGGTCAGGAATAGTGACTGGAAGTGGCTTGGAAAGGTTTCTGGTCAGGAATAGTGACTGGAAGTGGCTTGGAAAGGTTTCTGGTCAGGAAAAGTGACTGGAAGTGGCTTGGAAAGTTTTCTGGTCAGGAATAGTGACTGGAAGTGGCTTGGAAAGGTTTCTGGTCAGGAATAGCGACTGGAAGTGGCTTGGAAAGGTTTCTGGTCAGGTAATGTGTATTTGTACCGTGTGGTCACAGAAATATCTTGGCTCTAGTTTTTTCAGACAGTGTCAGGGGTCAATGCACTTTCATTGGATGACATACTTACTGCCCTCTGTTGTAAGCCATATGAAAACAACCCGACGGTTTCCATAACAAACCTACACACTGAGAAATATAAACCAGCCTTTCCAGCTTTGAGTGGCATCAGTGCCAGGCTGACTGAATGTCCCTGGAGGACGGGCTGGATGTAAAGCCACCGCCAGACTGTCACGTGACACATTCAGCAGGAAGGCTGATTGAACACGGTCCGGTGTTCCAGCTTCACAACAAAAGAGAAACTCAGAACAACCTTCTAATCTACTGTCTGAAAGTGATCCTATGCAGGAGAAAGCAGCCTTGTGTTTCCTCTTATCTCCTTCGTCTCTTCTTCTGTTGCCTCTTTCTCTCTGCTCGCGGTGCATTTCTCTGCTTCCAAACAACCGCTCAATTCATCCATTCATCCATCTATTTCTCCCCCTCAGTCACTCTCCATCCGTCGGTTTGCATATTGAGTTCTGGTGGGAGACGTGACTGGAAATGTACTAATGAGACTAGCAAAGTCTCCATCTCAAAGTCGAATCCTCTCCATCAGCTACTTTTGGTCAAGCCATTGTGTCAAATGTGCCACAGCTGTTTCCAGAATTTGCACCTGCAACATAGAGATTTGTCCCAATGATCAGTGTTGAAGAATCAGATCAGCGTACCGGAAAAAAGTTCCTCATTATTTCAGTTTGTGGTCAGATGCCAATTTAATTTATGTTATGTGCATTCGTCCACAAGAGTTGCATTACCATTGCATTGTGGGATGCAATTTGGTGACGGCTGATTGTGTTATGAGGATTACAGCTGTTTGAACAAATTCTGGCCCTGTATGTTTTGTATGAAACAGTTATGCATCAAGGGGACCATTGGATGGATTGAATTTAATACACATTTTTGTAGCCAAGAGCCAAAGTCAGTCGCTAAATCAATAATTTACAGAATTCTATATCAAATAGAACAGAACAAAGGAGCTACGCTGCTACATTTTAAATCATTCAACACTTTTTTTTGAAGTGATGTCAGAAAAAGAGCTAGCCCTGGCTATAGGGTCCATGGTTTTATCTCCATGAATATGTATCCAACTCATATTAAAGCTCTCCTATTCACAAGTTAATAATTCATCCTTTGGATCGTTTTATCTGGAAGTGCGTCTCAAATGGTACCACATTTCCCACAAAGTGCACTCATTCTGACCAGTGTCCTACAGTGATAGTGTGCCAGTCTGGGAACCGGGTGCCATAAGTCGTAATGGGGTTTAGCGACTCAACTGCTGGGTCCTTAACCTGCCTGCCCTACATTCTGACATCTTTAAAAACCAGGAAATAGATGTAGAATAATGTCGACTCTGAGCTGGATCCTTTTCTGAGGTGTCACTGGGGCAGGATAAGTTATTTGACTGAGGTAATCTCTGCTTCACCAGGCAAAGGCATCATCGGAAATTGTTCCAATTGGTATTGTGATTATATTGCCCATGGGGCCATCTAGCCATTCTGGCAAATGCCGCGGGGGCTGAACCAGCTTTTATTGAGGTGAGCTGGTAAAAAGTACACATTGTTATATACCTTTATATCATTTATTTGTTCACATTCAAAGTCAAAGGGCGTGAATGAGAACGGAACCTGATTTGACAGTTAGTTTTTATACTTCACTTTCATTGTCAGAGAAGATCATGGATTGTAAAAAATGTTAAAGTTTGTACTGAAAACTTTAGCGAGGACAGTGATGGTGTAGTCGATGTAGGAAGAAAACCAAGAAAAGAAATTGCTAGCTCTAGTCATGCAGTCTATTCAAATCCATTCTGCAATGCCCTGGGCTTGGCTTCGGGGGCTTCAGTGCCCGGTCTATTTGGTCTAGTGAAGGCTCTTGTCATTCCAACTATCAGTGCCAAATCAGAACATTACTTTGATGTGCTGTTTTTCTACCAGTCTCCCTCCACTCCATACACGTATATCATATGATCCATGAACTAACACGATCTTTTCAAAAAGTCCAGAAATATTGGCTCTTGGTAATCTACAAATGATGTTGCTCATCTACCTGGCAGATGAGCCAGGATGAAGAGGGATGAGAACAGCAGCCCAGTGATACACTTAGAAAAGCATTTGAATGGGTCAAACGGTAGGAAAGATAATAATTTAGGTTAGCTCAAACCTCTCCTGGTGAATCCCAGCCAGTTTGTGTACTTGATGTATTCCAGAGCTAGCACACCTGAATCAACTTGTCAGCTAATCACCAAGCCCTTTCTTCAGGTGAGCATGTGCAGGGCTATGCAGAATTGTGAGATTGCAGGGTGCATAGCGGAGAGGTTAGAATATCACTGATTTAGATGACCAAGTGAAACCCATAGTTACCTTAACTGAGCACTGGTAGTGGTAACCAAGAGAAACCCATAGTAACCATAACTGAGCACTGGTAGTGGTAACCAAGAGAAAACCATAGCAACCATAACTGAGCACTGGTAGTGGTAACCAAGGGAAACCCATAGTAACCATAACTGAGCACTGGTAGTGGTAACCAAGAGAAACCCATAATAACCGGTACTGAGCAATGGTAGTGGTAACCAAGAGAAACCCATAATAACCGGAACTGAGCACTGGTAGTGGTAACCAAGAGAAACCCATAATAACCATAACTGAGCAGTGGCAACTGGTAGTAATTGAGTTGCTTGTTACAAATAAGAAGATTTGCACTAAAAGTACCTAATTAGTGTTTTCCTTTTTTCATCTTAATTTGATGAATTGACATCAGCGACAAATGTTGAGATCCCTAGTGGGAAACAAGTACAATTGTTAATCAAGAGTAACACATTGTGATAATACTTTATTTAATTAGGTGAGTTGAATGAGAACAACCTGTGTATTTGTGTTCTTTACTGTACATTACCTATTTGGTTTTAAAAGCTTTAGATTCTATCTTTCCACTTGGCATTTTGTTACTGGTGCCGATTTTCCCCCAGATCATTGTCTTCTGTATGGTGTGGTGGGTTGGGAATCTGGTTCCCCAGAGAAACAGACGCTGACTGATATTTGTATAAGATAGTGTTTATAAGCTTACTTAAATGTATACGCTGCCAGGCTATTTTACCTGTAAGTTAAACTGGAGAAGTGGGGGTTTTCAAACATGCTCTCAACTTGGCTTGCATTAGAGATCCCTCTGGTATTGTTAGAGATGGAAAATGGCATTTGTATAACATGCTCCTCGTTCTTGGAATGATTTGCAAAACCTTAGGCTAGACGTTTTGGTTTCTATCATACAGTTTAAAGCCATGACAAATGAGCTTAATGTTGTTGAATTATTTTTTTTGTAATTTACTTACAAAAAAAATGTTTTCATTTCTTTTAACTGTAATGTACATGGGGCTCAGTTTGTAGAAGATACTCTCACACTGATTTCTCTGTATAAATAAAGGACAAAAAATAGAGGACAAAAATAGAAATAAAGGACAAAAATAGAAATAAAGGAAATAATTTACCACCTGCTGTCAATTACTTACAGATATACTATGGATTGGCTGACATTTCCAACACGTTAGGTATACAGCCGTTCAATACTCACTGATTATCCACTGTACCTAGTTCTTCAAAGTGTCAGATGAGATGTGGATTTGAAAGTTTCAGCATTACATGTTTGAAACTTAGTCTACAACTAGTAAATATCGGTACTCTGAAAAACTCAGACCTTGAATCTGCCACTGGGAATCTTTACACCCCGACCCATTTTGTTTTCATAAATGCTAGATGGCCTTGTTTAAAGCCAATAAGAGAGCTTAACTGTAAAGACCATTCTACTGGAAGGTCACTATTTTCAATTCCTGAGCCATGAAAATATGTCATTATGCACTTAAGCAAAGACCTTTAAATGACATCAATGTAATGATACTGGGCCAGTTAAGCAAAAGAGGCAAGATGAGAGGGAAAAGTAGAGACATCAAAGTGACACTGGGCCAGTCAAGGAAAAAAGGCAAGACAGAAGGGAAAAGTAGGGCTGATCCCTCACCTTCTTCATGATCATTGATGCCCCACGAGATGAGATCTTGCATGGAGCCCCAGACCGAGGGAGATTGACCGTCTTCTTGAACTTCTTCCATTTTCTAATAATTGCGCCAACAGTTGTTGCCTTCTCATCAAGCTACTTGCCTATGTTCCTGTAGCCCTTCCCAGCCTTGTGCAGGTCTACAATATTGTCCCTGATGTCCTTACACAGCTCTCTGGTCTTGGCCATTGTGGAGAGGTTGGAGTCTGTTTGATTGAGTGTGTGGACAGGTGTCTTTTATACAGGTAACGAGTTCAAACAGTTGCAGTTAATACAGGTAATGAGTGGAGAACAGGAGGGCTTCTTGAATAAAAACTAACAGGTCTGTGAGAGCCGGAATTCTTACTGGTTGGTAGGTGATCAAATACTTATGTCGTGCAATAAAATGCAAAATTATACAATGTGATTCTCTGGATTTTTGTTTTAGATTCCGTCTCTCACAGTTGAATGTACCTATGGTAAAAATGACAGACCTCTACATGCTTTGTAAGTAGGAAAACCTTAAAACCTGCTAAATCAGCAGTGTATCAAATACTTGTTCTCCCCACTGTAGATCAGAAGATTATGTAAGCATCAGAGATCATAGAGTAATCAATTAATACTTACAATAAAGAGTATTATGTTTGATTCACTTACAGTTGCTCTAAATACTGTATCTAAATACAATGGCATATAGCGTGAGGGTGTTAGTACTGGTGTGAGCCAAGGTATATTTAAACCAGGGACACATTAGCTAGCTGTCATTTTAAAAGCTCTACACGTGTTTGTTTTTTAAGGAAAATGCTAATTTCAGCCTAGGCAAATGAAGATTGTGTGACTCCATGAATTATTAATGTCTCAACTGCATTACCTAAAACTCTGTTCCTAACCACACGCTTCCACTTGGGCTACGTCTCAAATGAAATCCCCTTCCTTCTAGTGTCCTACCTGGTACCAGAGTCCTGCTGGGATCCTCACATGCCCTGGTCCAAACATATGCAGTACTTAGGGTGCAGTGTTCCATTTGGGAGGGAGACACGTGCCAGTCTGATGAAGGTGGTAAATCATGCATCTCAACTACTGCTTTCATGCATTTTCAAAGAGCCCCACTGTTTCCATCACAACCATCCACACAAAACAAAGGTTCGGAGATGCACAGGAGCCATTCCTCTGTTGAATGATCACAGAGAGCACAATCCCTCTCAGCCTCTCTCTGTCTCGACCCCTCCTCGGCCATCCATGTTACGCATTGTACATCAAGCGGGCATTGAAACCCGTAAAGCAACGGTTCATTCTTATGAGATGTGCCAACTATCGTGATCTTTCTCTGGGATAGAAAGTACATAACTAGGCATTCCGTTCTGACAGAATGTAACTCAACATGACAACCAGAAGGAAACTTGACTTTCCATCTTTTTTATAGGCCAGTCGCATAATCGAAGCCCCCCCCACGTGCAAATCGCTCATTAATTGAGCCTCTCGATGCAGCCTATTTCCCATAGTGAGAATACCAAGCAGAGATTACATTCTAAACGTGGAGCTCAGAAGAGGTTCTGGAGCCTGAGCTGGAGTCATTGGGGACAGCCTCAATGTCCAGGGTGACCGTGGAGAGGCGAAACAGATGTCCCAAAACAGCACCTTATTCACAATTCAGTGCACTGTTTCAAACCAGAACCAGAACAACTCTACAGGCTTCCGTTTGGGATGCAGTATTAGAATTCCCCAGAGTTTCTGAAAAACAAGATGAACTACTTGTATACATGGAATTCCACTAAGGGCATGTGAGGAAATCGATTTCGAGCTTGAAAGGACCACTAGAGTTTTTACTACATGTTTGTAGTTGAACTCTTACAAGTGATTCATGTAATTAATCTTATAAAAAATGTGAAAATGAAAATTATGCCTACTACAGTCTCAGACTAAGAGGATTAGAACTAGTGTCACAAGAACGAGAAATTACTCATAAAAATGGGGCATCTTTCTTCAAGGAAAATAATAAATCATATTGTTATGGACTATGACAGTTGAATCATTAATCATTTTACGTCAATGGAACTTCCCAAATAGTGTTTACGGATTACAGCTATGGGATACCACCCACAGAGATCTATGTGCATCAGAGCTACAGAAAGCCAATCAAAGCTATATAAGGCCAATCAGAGGTACAGAAAGCCAATCAAAGCCACAGAAGGCCAACTGTAAGTAAAGAATGCCAATCAAAGCTACAGAAGGCCAATTAGAGATACACAAGGCCAATCATTGCCACGGAAGATCTATATGCAAATGAATCATTTTCCATGCAGGCCGTATCATTCAGTTTGAACTGAACTGTGTGTTTACTGGCACTAGCAAAAGCACAATTTTAGATAAATAGAAAGCATTTGGAAAAGCCATAAAAAACACCTAAATATCTCCCTGCAACTACTGCATGTGAATACCAAAGGGGTCCTCTGACATTTGGGAACACACCTTTATCATACAAGGACAGACAGGTGACCAGCCAAGGGTAGCCTTGAGAAAGGAACAAATCACGAAAAGAATAACTATTTGACTGTTGACTAACGTCTGCACAGGAGCATTAGTTGTTCCTGGGCAAATAGCAATTTTCACCCAACCATTTCATCTCTCCATCCAAGATTGCCAACAAAAAGTGTATTGTATAAAAGAACAGGCAAGATGAATAAATGGACAGCCAGGAAAACAAAAAGCTGGGCCAGAGTAACCTTTGGAGATGACATGCATGTTGACTTGTCAAATAATTCTCCACCCATTGACCATATTATTTCCTGAAGCAAGCAGCAGTCCTCACTATGAATTACAGTCTGGCAGTATGTATTTATTCAACATTATATATTTTTTCACCGAATGCCAGTTTTTTGTTAAATCATTTATAATGAAGGAATGTAAGTTGACGGAACTAGCAATGACGCAATGAAAACATACTTTTGTAATCCACTGATCAGACATACCATTATGGCCACCTGCTTAACATTATGTAGGTCCCCTTTAGCCGCTAAAACAGCCCTGACCGGTAGAAACATGGACTCCACTAGACCTCTGAAGGTGGGCTGTGGTATCTGGTACCAAAACAGTCCTAACCCGTTGGGGCATGGACCACTGGACCTCTGAAGGTGGGCTGTGGTATCTGGTACCAAAACAGTCCTAACCCGTTGGGGCATGGACCACTGGACCTCTGAAGGTGGGCTGTGGTATCTGGTACCAAAACAGTCCTAACCCGTTGGGGCATGGACCACTGGACCTCTGAAGGTGTGCTGTGGTATCTGGCACCGAAGTGTTGACAGCAGATACAAGACGTGTTAGTTGTGAGGTGGGGCCTCCATGGATCGGACCCGTTTGTCCAGCACATCCTACAGATGCTTGATTGGATTGAGATCTGGGGAATTGGGAGGCCAGGTCAATACATTGATCTCATTGTGGTGTTCCTCAAACCAGTCCTGGACCATTTTGCTTTGTGGCAGGGTGAAAGAGGCCAATGCCATCAGGGAATACCGTTGCCATGAAAGGGGGCACGTGGTCTGCAACAATGAATAGGTCCCTGCTATTCCGGTCCCTGCTACAGAAAATAGCAATGCCAACTGTTTTGAGTGGAATCTAAGTATGAACTTATAAAGTCTAATCTGCTAACTAACACTTGAACCTACTAGTTCAGGAACCCCTATTATATCTATTAAGATGGCTTTACCTAATATCAGATCTCTCGCCAACAAATAATTATTGGTAAAAGACATGATTATATCCTACAAACTAGATTTTATGTTTCTTACTGAAACGTGGCTAGCAGAAGATTATAGTGCTACTGTTCTTAACGAGACAGCACCCGAAAAATGTGGCTATATGAATATGTGTCGAAATTATAGGAAAGGAGGAGTGGCTGCCCTATTCAAAGATACATTCCAGTGCAAAGAAAATACACTAGGTAATTTTATTTATTTTGATTAACTCTGTTTTACATTGAAGGGTACCCCCAAAAAATGTTAAACCATTTACAGACCTCCACGATATTCTGCTAATTTTATTGATGATTTTGCTGAACTACTCTGTGTGATAATAACTTGTTTATTATTACAGGGGATTTTATGATCCACATGGATAATAGCATGGACACTGATTAATGTTTTAAATGATATACGGCTAAATACTAATTCAGATAAAATAACAGTTCTGGTTCATTAGGTCTCAAAGCAGCATTTGACACTGTAGATCATAGAACAATTCTAGATAGGCTGGAATATTGGGACAGTCCTTGATTAGCTCAGATCTATCTAGATGGCCGGAGTTACTTTGTCACCATTGGTAATCATGAATCTGATCGGGTGGCTATTACATGCGGAGTTCCACACGGATCAGTTCTCAGACCGATTATGTTCAATTCTCTATATGCGACCTCTGGACCAAATTCTACAGAACAACAACAATAACTACCGCAGCTATGCAGATGATATTCCAATATAAATGGCTCTCAAACCGTATGACAACAGCTCAATAGACTCCCTGTGTCACTGTCTAGAGCACATAAATACCTGGATGAACCAAAATTAAACCAAGTTAATACTGAGACTATTGTGTTTGGCAACAAATTTAAAGTATTAGTAATGAGCTGGATTCTCAGGCCATAAAATCATGAAGCAAGTGGGCAATCTTGTTCTTTGATAGATTCAGACCTCACATGAAACATTTTTATCAGAGCGGTATGAATCTCTGAATGGTGTTGGACCAGAATACATTTCTGATGTTCGAAGAATATAAACCAAGCAGGGCTCTCAGACTCATGAACACAGGTCAGCTAGTAGAGCCCAGAGTACAAACTAAACATGGAGAAGCTGAGTTTAGCTGTAATGCTGCACACAACTGGAATAAACTACCGGAAGTGTTTAGACGTGCCCCAAACGTAACCATTTTCAAATGCAGGTTAAAAACAATTCTCTTTTCACACACGCATGACTGAGTAATTAAACTTAACCACACTGTTTAGCCTTAGTTTATTCTAGTTTACCTCGTAATTCTCCAGCCCGAGCACTGAGGTCAGCTAATCAGTTACTTCTAATTGTCCCAAAAGCCAGACTAAGAACTAGAAGGGATCAAGCTGTCACGGTGGGTGGTCCCATCCTCTGGAATAGCCACTATAAAAGATAATGTAATTCATCAGACCAGTCATTGGTCATAATGTTATGGCTGATGGGTGTATCAGTGTTATTCAATTCACCTGTCAGTGGTCATAATTTTATGGCTGATGAGTGTATCAGTGTTATTCACTTCACCTGTCAGTGGTCATAATGTTATGGCTGATGGGTGTATCAGTGTTATTTACTTCAACTGTCAGTGGTCATAATGTTATGGCCGATGGGTGTATCAGTGTTATTTACTTCACCTATCAGTGGTCATAATGTTATGGCTGATGGGTGTATCAGTGTTATTCACTTCACCTGTCAGTGATCATAATGTTATGGCTAATTGGTGTCTCAGTGTTTTTCACATCACCTATAAATGGTCATATTGTTATGGCTGATTGGTGTATTTCCAGGGAAGATTTAATCTCTCATGCAAGGGGTCCTGATATTTTTTCTTTAACGTAGCAGCAGATGTGGAAAAGTTTGCCCACTACTGTAGCTCTTCAAATTCTGCTACTGTGTGTGAACCCTACAACATGAAACACATGTGCTGGATTAGCTCATGTTAGCTATGTGCATTGAGTATCTTTCAGATGGTAGACATAACGACTATCACCTTGCCAGCTAAGGAACACTACATGAACTGCCCTGCAAACTTCCCTCACTGACTCGAATTAAATAACTGCAAAAGCTGGTTGAAGCTAATGTATCTTGCTAGCTACCATCAGCTGGCTATCATAACAAGAGACCTGTCATTCAAATATTTTTTATTTGATTAGGTAGCAGAAGTAAAGAAATCTTTAACACATCCTTTGTTTGAACTACTTACTGAAAGTCAACCACCAACGACATACTGCAAAATTCCCACAGCACTGTCCCTGCAGGAGGTACCACTGCTGAGGGAAGGGGGGCAGTGGATCAAACCATTGCGAAGAAAAAGGCGGGGTTGTTGATTGAAACTTAAAAACATATTATCAGTCTATAATCAACACAAGTGCTTTCATTGCGTCTAATTAATAGTACTGAATTTATATATTTATGTTTACAGTTGTATAATGGGGAGACAAATCATAGTGACCCGGGTCTAATAAAAGTGTGGAAATTGGAGTTCCTGTGTACCTTGACTCTGTCCTCCTGTCTGGGCCAGCTGTTTGCGTGTGTGTGTCTGTGTGTGTCTGTGTGTGTCTGTGTGTGTTTGTGTGTGTCTGTGTGTGTCTGTGTGTGTCTGTGTGTGTCTGTGTGTGTGTGTCTGTGTGTCTGTGTCTGTGTGTGTGTGTCTGTGTGTCTGTGTCTGTGTGTCTGTGTGTCTGTGTCTGTGTGTGTCTGTAAGCATGCGTTTTGTGTCTCTGCCCCTGTTCCAGCACAAGGCTGCAACATTGTTGCAAAATTCATATCTGCTCTCATTGGTTCCCGCAAGACAGAGGGAAAAATGTGTGGGAACCAATCTTTTCTTTCTCATACTCTGTCCCAGCTACAAGTAGGGGGCGGGACACAATAATTGTAGCTTTGCCATTGTGGTTCCTTATCGCAACTCATCAAGATGGCCGAAAGATTCTCTGTTCAGAGGGCCTTGCAATTTATTTTGGAAGAGAGAGAAGCTTTTGATGATGATGTATAGGAAAATGTTTCAGAATGTGAGGATCACAGTGTCAGACATTGACTTTGATTAAGAAAATGCGATTTTGCATTAGCTAGTTCCAAAACGAAGACGAGCCACAGGAACAGCCCGTCAGCAGGAAGCCCCAGGACCAGCCGGCAGCAGCCAGCCCCAGGACCAGCCCGTCAGCAGGAAGCCCCAGGACCAACTGGTCAGCAGGAAGCCCCAGGACCAGCCCGTCAGCAGGAAGCCCCAGGACCAGCCCGTCGGCAGGAAGCCCCAGGACCAACTCGGCAGCACCCAGCCCCAGGACCAGCCGGCAGCAGCCAGCCCCAGGACCAGCCCGTCAGCAGGAAGCCCCAGGACCAGCCGGTCAGCAGGAAGCCCCAGGACCAGCCCGGCAGCAGCCAGCCCCAGGACCAGCCCGTCAGCAGGAAGCCCCAGGACCAGCCCGGCAGCACCCAGCCCCAGGACCAGCCCGGCAGCACCCAGCCCCAGGACCAGCCCGGCAGCAGCCAGCCCCAGGACCAGCCCGTCAGCAGCCAGCCCCAGGACCAGCCGGTCAGCAGCCAGCCCCAGGACCAGCCCCTCATGTGTACACTGCACAGAGATGGGAGAATATGTGGCCAGGAGCATCAAAAACCAGAGATCATCATGGATTATAATGCCACAAAAGGAGGCGTGGACAACACGGACAGGCTGGTGACCCTACACCGGACACTGGGGATATTTCTTGACATATTGGACTTCTCAGCGTACAGCGCCTTTGTCATCTGGATGGTACTGAACCCAGAGTGGACCAGACAAGCTCCAGAGGAGACGCCTCTCGCTCCAGGATCTGGGAAAGGCACTGGTGAGACTTGTAATCCGTGACACCCCAACTCTGCGTGCATGTTACAAGCAGGATAACCATTGTTCGGGTACAAATGGCATACAAGATGTGCAAACCAGGCAAATGAACTAGAAACAGATGTTGTATTGGAGTTGGTTTTGTAGTATAATTGTGGAATATGTAAATAGATGTTTACTGTCTGTTCAGATTGGCATTGAGGTTAAAAGGTTGTCAGTTCCCCAGCAACTGTACACATCTAATGTGTGTTCATGGAAAATAATAAACATGTCTTTTAAAATTGAGATAATAACATGAATGGGTCTCTCTGCAGGTGTTTCCCACAGGTATTAACCAGTGTCTGCATTCCAAACAGGACCCCATTGTCATCATGCTCTGGTCCAAAGTAACACAGTGGACAGGATTGCCTTTTGGGATGCATGGATGACAGCATGGATGAGATGGATGAGGAGGACATCTGAGTCATCCTCAGCTGCACTGGAAGCCATTATGCTAGCGTTATAATAACTGAAACATGGTTTATTGGTAATGAGTCATGGTTCTCCTATGTGGATGTGTAATGTATTCGGTAGCTCATTTAAAGATCGCTGTCTCCTGCAGAAGGGATTATTATTGACATCTCTTCACTTTAACCAATTAACTGGACCTGGATCCCAGCGCCACGAATAGATCTGCAGCATGTCATGCTGGGTGACTCAAATGGCACACTAAACCCAACATAGTCTATTCATGTATCTAGCACTCATATGGGGAATACAGTGCCAGGATGTACAAATACTAGCTGTGATGTGGACATACACACATGGACAGTGATTACCAGTGAAGAGGGTACTAGAGTAATATAATGTTTCACAGCACTTACAACTGTACTCATATGAAGAGTATAATACCGTAAGATAATGTTTCACAGCCCCAACAATGATTCTATTATGAAGATTGTAGTACAGTAAGATAATGTTTCACAGCCCCAACAATTATTCTATTATGAAGATTGTAGTACTGTAAGATAATGTTTCTCAGCCCCAACAATTATTCTATTATGAAGATTGTAGTACAGTAAGATAATGTTTCACAGCCCCAACAATTATTCTATTATGAAGATTGTAGTACAGTAATATAATGTTTCTCAGCCCCAACAATTATTCTATTATGAAGATTGTAGTACAGTAATATAATGTTTCACAGCCCCAAAAAATATTCTATTATGAAGATTGTAGTACAGTAAGATAATGTTTCACAGCCCCAACAATTATTTTATTATGAAGATTGTAGTACTGTAAGATAATGTTTCTCAGCCACAACAGCTGTTCTATTATGAAGATTACAATACAGTAAGATAATGTTTCTTCATCCTCCCATATTCATCGCTGGACCATCAAGACCATTTCATCTAACTTCCCCTCTAATCAAGGACTGATCGTAATCTGGGACAACAGGTGAGTTAAAGAACTTCTAAGGTAGAACAAAAAAGAACAGGCTCAGAAACCTCAGAGGGTACAAGTTGAATACCTCTGTTACATTCATACAATGTTTTACAGTTGTAGATGTATGCTTGGAATGTGCTAAGAATATTAAAAAAGCGAGAAAAACAATATACAATGTGTTTAGGATACTACTAAGACATCCACGTGACGTGATACTACGAAGACATCCGCGTGACGTGATACTACTAAGATATCCGTGTGACTAGATACTACGAAGACATCCGTGTGACGGGATACTACTAAGATATCCGTGTGACTAGATACTACGAAGACATCCGCGTGACGTGATACTACGAAGACATCCGCGTGACGTGATACTACTAAGACATCCGTGTGACTAGATACTACGAAGACATCCGCGTGACGTGATACTACTAAGACATCCGCTTGACGTGATACTACTAAGATATCCGTGTGACTAGATACTACGAAGACATCTGTGTGACGGGATACTACTAAGACATCCGTGTGACGTGATACTACTAAGACATCCGTGTGACGTGATACTACTAAGACATCTGTGTGACGTGATACTACTAAGACATCCGCGTGACGTGATACTACTAAGACATCCGCGTGACGTGATACTACTAAGACATCCGTGTGACGTGATACTACTAAGACATCCGTGTGACGTGATACTACTA
>JACXGJ010014929.1:0-14166 GCA_016801105.1 Esox niger
CATTTTAGTGCAGGAAAAACGAAGGAAATTAATTATTTTGTCAAATATTCTTTCCTTCAAAGCGTCTTCTCCATCTTTTTATGTAAGGAACTCATTTTTCTTAAGTCGTTATATTTCCATAACTGACCCAAACAAATTTCTCTGGGCTCCCTGAAGACATATGGTGAGCAATATGTTTGGAACATCAGCATGCACTACAACCAGTGTCAAATCACAATGCATCAGCTTGTTCCACAAATGAAAAATCCCAAAACTGAATGGCCAATATTATTGGCACCTTCTAAAAAGATTTTGAAATAATTTGATTTCAAGCAGGTGATTCTACATTGGACATCAACTCAATATGATTTGCAGACTGGAAGTAGGTGATGATGTTGAAGCCTGTGAAATAGACCTGCCAACCACAGTTTGGTACACATATTTACACTCTGCGGGAGAAAGTAATTTCAGTTGCTTTCCATCTCCTGGGAAACCAATTGAAAAAGCAGTGATCGCAACACCAAAAATGGCTCTCCGCTCCCGGCAAAGCCCTTCAAAACTAAACGGTGCAAGAGACGTTGAAGAATGTTCCAATAAGCTGCCGTCTCCTTAGGGGAGCTGCCGTGGCCGGTACCAAGTCCACAGCTTCATCCAGGGTGAGCACTGAACTGAGGATGAGGAGGGTGTGGACTTAGTGCAGCTTCACTGGGACTTAGCTTCCGTCCTAGAAGGCTATTCATTCCACTGGTACACTAATTTAATAGTGAATAAACAGGTGGGCTGGTCAGTGAAAAAAGTCTGATTCCAATCTCCAACTTGACCCTAATTTCCCCTCTACGTGGCTCTAGATATGTTTAACAGTAGAACTCTGGATTAACTGTTAAAGAGGAGTGTGACAGCAGGAGTGAGAGCGGGGAGTGACTTGTGAATAAACCACCAATTGGGTCCCAATCCAGCATGTCTTCTGATGATGTCATGAATTCCTTGTTCCTGGAGGAGGGGCACCATACCCGCTATGATGTGTATGAATAGCATTTACCCCCATCCAGAGGCAACAGGCCCATTGCCTTTAATGAGCAAGCCACCTGTGACTTCTAAGATATTTTTCTTCTTATTAAGGTATATCCATCCTAATGTAAAAGTACAGTCACACAATATATCCTAGAGTAAAAGTTAACCAGTCATACAGTATATTCAAGTGTCAAAGTTCAGTCATACAATATATTCAAGTGTATAGGTTATTTTTGTCATTTCTGTTTAATTGAATGATAAATGTATGAATTAATATAATAATTTATGGATGAAATATGGATTAATCTAATCATAATTACACAATGAAAGTGTTTTAACAGAGTGAATTTCTGGTATTTAATTCCATTTAACACATACCTTTCAAAAAAGGAGAAAGTACCCTTCTACACTAGTACAGCTCTCCATTTTGACACATTTATTTTCAGGAGAACATAGATCAGAGTTACATTCTGACATGGAGAACAGTTTTTTGGGAGAATAGAAAGCAGAGCAGCATTCTGACAGCTACAACAGCCTGACATTTACAGTTAGCGGACAGTATCCTCTCTGGTAAAAATGAAAAACATTCCCTACCATCCAAATCACAAGTGCTTTAAACAATTTGCCCCTGCTCCATAATCCCCCTTTTCGTGAACTACTTGTGACCAGGCTCCATCTGGTTATATGGCGTGAGTCCTGTAGCTGGAAAAGCAGCCGTTATTTTAGGTGTAATCAAGGAGGGGACTTCGGTGCAGGTAATTTGAGGCGTGCCCAGATCTGTATGCCTAACTCGGATTAATCGGCTTACCACGAACAGCCTTCCACTGGCCGACAGTGTTGCAGATGTCTGTAGCACCACAGGTTGTTACGGTTAAAGGACAACGCCAATCTTTTAGACGCAAAACCAGAAGAAAGGGTGTGATACTGGGTAATTGTGGATGTCCGCGGCCAGCCTGATTCATTCTGGATACTAATCGGGGCTTGATTGCAGGGCTACACAGCAGATTCAATTCGCAAGGAAGTGGCAAAATGTCCAGGAGTCATAGTGCAAGAGCATGTCCTATCTTTTTCAAACCCACCGGTGCGTAATGTCTGTTTCGTCGGCCCCCCCATCAGTTCACCGCCTCGACATGGTTAGAGTCGCTAGCTGTGAGTTAGCGCGAAGAGCTAGCGGACACTTCATTTTCCCATAAGTCATTATATCTCTAAGAATCCAGCCAAGAGCTTTGATCCACTGAAATACGACACAAATGAGAATATCTGCAGAAAAGTCAATCGGATTACTCGCACAAGTCGTACATCCCTGACTGAAAGAACAGATATAGAAAGAAGCCACAAGGTTTTGACTTGGACTGGATTCACAGACATGCAGCTTTATACTGTATTAAGTAACCATCTGGAAGGCCACAGTCAAACAGACAAAAACACCGGGTGGCTGATACAACAGAACAGCAGGCTGGCCCTAGCTGGGTAATCTCCTCCTACCCAGCGGGCTAAATCCCTGTCATGTAGATGGAATCGATATAGAGGACAGGTCCTTTCAAAGAGCCTGTTCAGGGAACAAGCGGCGTGACGACAGTTTCGTTTAAAGACCGCAGAGTCCTGGAAGGCGTACAAACGCACTCTGTTGTTTACCTGGTAACCAACCAGATAAACAAAAAACCACAAAACAACAGCACTCTGTCCAACAAGTGCTTTTGCCAGTGATGACAGAATGGTTTTTCGGTGTCAGTGTGAGAAGTCATTTTTTGTTCTACTGATTGTGTTTCCATTGCCACTCAATCCAGTCCACTGGACACTGAGTGAGACATCATCTGTAGACCTCAGTAGCCACAGGGAGCATGTTGGAAAAGAGTCCCATGTTACCTGGGAAGCTGACATGCAACAGTTGACATTTTCACCAGTTTACAGTAAAACTAATTGCATCTCCAACGCAAATCTGGCATCAAGTCTCGTCCATTAAAATGGGTAACACTTGTCATCCTCTGATCAGACAGACAGGCTGGTTTCTCTCAGTCAGGGTAACACTTGTTATCCTCTGATCAGACAGACAGGTTTGTTTTTCTCTATGTGGGTAAAACTGGTGTTATCCTCTGATCAGAAAGACAGGCTTGTTTCTCTCAGTGTGGGTAACACTGGTGTCATCCTCTGGTAAATTAACTTCAGGAACAAGCAACCAGTCTATCCTTCGTCAGGTTCTCTGTGGTTCTGACAACGCCGGGTTCCTTTTTCTGGGACTTCGACAAGCTGGACTTATCAAGCTGAGCACAAACAACGCACGCACACACACAGCCAACCTGGATACACACCTTGTTTCCCCAGCCACAGTTAGTCAAGAAGCAATGAGTTAAAACAGTATTTAAACCCTGACGGGAGACAGACATACTGATCGTACACAGACTAGGAAGCACTCGTCTTCAACAGCCCAAAAAATGGAAAAAAGCAGGGTACGTTTTGGGAGCTCCTGGTGTAATTAAACAAAAGGTCATGCGAGGGTTTATGGTCTGACGTCTGAGCTCCGAAAGTGACCTTTAACAAAACTGGCCCCCCAAAAAACAAAAGACAGACTTTAACACAAATGATCTGGCCCTGTGGGGAAAACACAGACAGCTGGAATAGAATAAAAAGGCACAGACTGACTGTTGGCAGAGTAGGGTTAAAGGTCAGGGAAAGATAGAACTCTATTGAATATTGCAGACCTGAACTGAATACAGAATCTACATAAACAATTCTAAACTGGTGACTGTAGCCTGGCAAGAATGTGAACACCATGACAAAGCCAGGCTGACTAGAGATAACTGATCACGTAATCAGCTTGCCGCAAGCTAACAGACAAAACGGGACGTATTTTCCACTTGCATTATATTGTAAGCAATCAGGAATCTAGATTTAATTGACCATTCCAATCCTGAACTGGATTTGTGTTTGTATGTTTACATAGTTATACCCATGTATACTGCCAAAATACATAAACATGTATGAACTGCTCTGGTTTCTGTTCTGATTCTGACTGTTCTGACCAGGACTCTGCGCTAAAAAGGCACAAGTGGGCCCTCACTTAAACATGGAGATGGAACACAGCCAAAATGTTGGTATTCACAGCACACTAACTAACGTGAGCCGTGATTCGTAAATACACAGCATACAATCCACACGTAAACCGTGATCCGTAAATACACAAATGAATCTTAGAAAAATCGGTCTGGTAGAGTGGGTTGTGGATTGTGACTTACATTGGTGCATTTTTGGTTTAATGCACATATGAATCATGATCTGCAATCACAGTTTCACCGCTGGATATTTATGGATCACGGTTTACATACGTGGATTGTATGCTGTGTGTTTACAAATGATGGCTCACATTTGTGAGTTGTATGCTTTGAATACCGACATTTTGTCAGTATTCTGTCTCCATAATTTAGACACATATACACGCTGCAGAGACACTAGAGAGCAAGACAGAGGTCTCTTATTGCCAGAGCAGAAACGCGAGACAGCTAGAGAAAGAGTGCACTGACAAATCTATTTCTGCAGTACATTTTGTTTTACAACAGGAGGGGGCTCTGTTCGAACTGCAGAGACTTGTCTTAGCCCAGCATGTTTGGGGGGACTCAGCTGAACAGAACCGTGACTCTCTCCCCCTCTCTTTATTTTACCCCTAGATATTTTCCATTCTCTACTTGTTGTCTTGTATTGGTAAAGTTAAGGCTTGCCACAAGTGTTTCCTTTCTGGCTCCTAAGCGCTCCAGGCCAAACAGAAAAGAGGAACAGAATGCCACGTCTTATGTCATCAAGATGAACGCGTGGAACCCGCAAAGACACAACGTTTCATTCCTGACATCAGGATTCTTAGCTCAGAGGGACGTGCCCTGTTCACCCAAGCCTGGATTAAAAACCACCTCTAACATTGCAGCCCTCTGCACCCTGATTAGACTGAAATACCTGGCACACAGGCTGTCACTGAAGTTGGCCAGGTCAAGATGTTACAGAATGAGGAGTGAGCGACAGAGAGAAAGAGGAGAGAGGGAGGGAGAGTAGAAGCAGAAGACACGAGAGAACATTGAGTGTGTTTCTGTAACCGCCTTATTATCTCTGGTCCCCATGGCCCAGTGGAACATCAGGCTGTTTCCTTCTAAGCCCCAATCTCCCTCCCCCTCCTCCTCTCCCCCCTCCTCCCCCCTCTCCCCCGCTGCCTTCACGCCACTGTGGTGCTTTTGTCCTAGGCATGCAAGGAGGAGGTGGGGTCACACCAGGCAGCTCCAATCTTCCCACACCCCCAGACCTCAAATCGACCCATCCCCCGTACCACCAGCCCAGCCGTGCTCACTAACCAGCCTGACGTACAGCAGCTTGCCCCTGCACCCCAACATCACCATGTGAGGGGGGCGCCAGGAGCGGAGCATAGCAACCCAAGTTCATAACCACAGTCCACTTCACTTCCTGCCTGTCTGGCTGGCTGGAAAACACGTGGGGGCCATAGATACCATACCAGGAGGAACAGAACAGAGGATTAGATCCCTGGGGATCAGCAGTGCTCTTAACCCCGGCTCTGCTTGTAATAGATCCAGAGTTAACCCGTCGATCCCGGAGAGACCAACAACTGCAAACCTTAATCTATCGAAACGCAGCACTCCAATCCTAAACGCGCGCCTCCCATTCATAGGAAGTCGTATTTCATAAGCCTTCACAGTTCCTTCTACAAACCGCCACAGTTTATAAATGCCGGTTGTCTCGCTTAAAGACTTCTGCCTAAACCTGAAGCTCTCTCAACATCACAGAAGAGCATATAAGAACACAGCCTGAGGGTAAGAATGAAACTGTAAAATGTGAGAGCAAAGCGCAGGCAGGTCTTACCTTGTGTTGTGTCTAGTATTGGCTGTACCAAGGTCTGTTAACAGTCCATCACCTGGTGGTGCAAGGAAACCAGAGGCTCTACAACAGCAACACGCGGCGCCAGAGGCTTGACTAGAGCACAGCGAGATGAGATAACTAGCAACTCCCAAGAAGATTCTTACGAGCTTCCAGCTGCTAACTGGCTGACTGGCTGACTGACTGACTGGCTGGCTGGCTCCCACCAAACTGTCACTTGCCTCCTCTCCCCACTGACGTCAAACACCCTGGTCACATGACAAGGTTCTATGAAAGGCAACTGCAAGCAGCCAGCCCCCGCGTTGCCCTGGCAACAGTGGAACACGGCAGGCAGGCGGGCGCACGGCAACGCTACTGCTACAGTTGATTGAACAGTTTCAGTAGGTCATCTGACACCAAGCACAATTATAACTGATGGTCAGTGGCGCAGACTAGAGAGGAGCCTCTACATACTAACTCAGAGTGGTTTTAAGGTCTCATTTTAAACCAAAATAAACTGCAAATAGAACTGGGTCACCTGAAAAATAGGGAAGAGGATGTCGGTTTTGGCTATTATAATGACTATTAAATAAAGGCAACAGGATTTGGGAAATGAAAACATATTTATTTTCAAGTCAAGTGTGATCTCTATATAAACAACAGTTTTATGTAACGGAGATGATCTTCTGGGCTGCACGTGCCGTTTGAGCTCCTAAGCTACCTGGATCATACAGGTCCCTCAACATGTATTGGCAAAAAATATCTAAAACGGAATGAATTGACAATGCACTATTTGGAATCCAGAGATAAGAGAGAACTGGTCAGTTTCAATACTTTCACAAAGACCTCGAACTTCAGAAACAGCCTTGTACGACCCGTTATGTCATCACTTAGGCAAAATGCCACTCCATAATCGGACACTGGAAAATTCAAAGGAAATGAGGGAGGAAAAAAACATTTTGCACAGATACTCAATCACTAAAAATATATGGAGAATTGAGAATGCTTGTGAACACAGTCACGGATGAACAGGATTGTTTTTGAACTACATATTTCACAGAAAGCCTCCAACAATATATCAGTCAGACATAAAAAGACTAAATATTGAAACTGGAAAACAACATACCCCAAGTATGGTATGTTCCTGTGACAGGCAGAGGAGTACCAATTCAATTGGCTGAGCGAGAATCAAAGGGATATTTTCACACTTTTCAGTTCCGATTATGTTAATAAAACAGTTCTGGATAGCGGAGGTTTCAGTATATAGGCTCTGTATATGTTCCCTTATTCAGCTGGGGATCCACTCTAAGCTTTTTGTTGTGTGGATAAAATATCTGACACAGAGGCCTGATGTGATTTTTGTGAATGTTATTATTTCAAATAGAGGAAAACAAATGATCAAACAAACATGCCCCGTTGGGGGGAATAGTGGGTTAAGTCCTAACAGAGATGATAGAAACATCTGCATTGTTTCCTCAAAGTCATTCAGCTGGGGTTTTGTACAGGCTGTTAGTATTTCAGTTTTGCCCATTATATGTTGCCTGCTGAACAGTTCGGCTAGCAATGTGCCTTTAGTCAGGGTTAGGGTTTACTAGGGCACACTCCTTTCCAACAGTACTAGACAAAGGGGGGGGGGGGGGTACCTCAGGGGGTCAACCCCCCCTCCATGTCCCTCTAGTCATGGTCTCTGTATAGGGACAACTATGGAACCACAGCTTCCATGAAGGCTATCTCATTTGAATAGCATACGGTGACCTGGTCAATAGAAGGTAGGGGGCAGGGTTGGGTAGAGAGAGAGGGAAAGGTCCAACCAGTGAGAGCCTCCCCCCTGCCTGGTCAAAGTATCATTGCGAGGGGTCACCAGAGAATGGAACGGGGGTGGGGGAAGATATGTTTTTCAATGCCCCTGCTACTATGCTTTTTCCAGAGCTACCACTGAATTACAGTTGGACGAATCAGAGCAGGGCTCAGGACCGGTCAGAACCAATAAGAACAAAGGAATAATATCCGTTGTGAGACAGTGAGTGAATCAGACGCGCTGCAGAATTGCTCAGAGGGGATATATTGACATAGAGGAATTCCTTCTGACAGGATGAGGGGAGAAGAGCAGGAGGGCAGAGATGAGTTTAGAGGAGTTGATTAGTGGAGGGAAGGATGTAGTGGATAAGCAACTGAAATAGGGGACTCCTTCTGAAGACCATACAGTGAGGAAACAACCATATAGTGAGGAAACAACTGGCAGTAAGAACTTCCAAGAAAAAAGAAAGTTAATCTCCGATGACAAGGCCCCTCTAAGCACACCACCCAGGATGTCATTTAGGACACAGATTGACCCATTAAATCATTCTCAGACTTTGACTTCATGATGAAGAACTACTTTCTGTAACAAAGAGATCCTTTATCTTGACATTAGATGGTCCTTCACACTGACAGTAGTCTATGGGCAGTAAAAATAAGATATGGTAATATCAGATTTATTTAAACAGCCTTTGCAAATAACCTTTAGTCATCGCAGGCTAAAATTCAAAGTAAACAGAGGAATATAAGCATATATTTATTTTTACTGAGTGGCCGCAGGTCTATCTTTAGAGAATACGCATCTGCTTGGCTAATGATCCAAAAGCTTCTGTGCATGGTTGTGTTCTCTACACACTGTAGCGGCAGTCCATTTCACAAAAAACTTCCCTGGTCCATCTTCTGATGACTTTCTCCCACCCTTCACGTTCCTAGCACACTACTCTGGTTGATCTGGTAACGTTTTCTGCATCCCCAGCCCACGCATCTACTTCAAATTTCTGTTCACTCGATCAAACGGCCAAAAGAAACACTCTGCGGCTATGTGAAAAAACATTCCAAAAATAAACAGAAGGCTAATCCAAGGCAAGGCTATTTAACTGGAGGCCTGCAGATCAGGCTTGTTAAGCGATATAGAATGGCCCTTTGATCAATTTTAAAGCTTAAACAAATACAAAGAAATTTAACAAAAACATTCCAGCAGAAACCCTAAAATATCAGATGAACACGATTCCTGACCCAACAACTACTGAGGGCATTTTGAACATTCAGCTGGTAATACATACTTTATAATTGGGCTAAATAAATTGAGTGTTTGCAGATAGTTTTTGTACCAGTCAAATGCGGAATGATCCCCTGTAGACAACCAAACCAAAAATAGCCTTTCACTAAATACAAAAGACTACAGTTCAGTTGCCCAGGCCCAAGGAGACAAGCATTCCGTTCAAAGTAGCCTTCTTTAATTAAACGACTTAACAAATAGCAGTAGACAATCCAAGCCGTAGGCTAGTGTTATTTCTAGCTTCAATCCATTTCGTGAGGAATAACGAGCATTAACCCATGAAGAACAGAACACAACTTCATGTTTGTCTGGGTCAACTCAGATTATGCACCAATGGTGCTTGAGGTGAGTGAAGCTGTTTGAACGGGAAGGCCCTTCAGGGCCCAAGTGGATACCAACCACGAACGATCTAACGAATCGTACAGAGGTTATCCTAGGGATGTTTAAATAACAACAGGAAGTATTTATTTTGCCCTTTGCATCTCACATGTTCAGAATCACAAAGCAGATAGGTGGGCTACGGTCAGGTTGATCAAATTAGAAAAACGTGTGAGAAACACGAAGGGAAGAACGAATTTAGCAGCGGCTGTTAAATGAGAAAACCTGAGATCATGCGATTTTATTAGGATCCCCATACGCCACCAAACCACCAGAAGAAGCAGCTACTCTTCCTGGGTTACAAACGTAAAACATGATGTAATATAAAGCATGAACATAAAAGTACTGCAAGGTCTCAACTGCGCACATTTAAAGAGTATTACCACTCACTACGCTCAAGTCTGGCATTAAAATGTCAACCTTGAACAAACAGGTTTAATTACAAGTTCCAACAGGGAGACACACCAAACACAGAAGGCCGATATATCCTCATCTCATACATTGTGTAAACACATAACAAATTACATTTCACCAGCAATGAATCCCACGTCTCCCAGAGTACAATAACAACCAAGCTATCCTTTGCTCTAGTGAGAACAGAGGTTATTGCGCCGGGCTTAATGGAACTAACTGGGTCCCCATGAAGCTGTTGACGTAAAGTGCATCCCGAAAACATTCAGAACCTCTTCGCTAGAAACACCTCGTTACGTGGCAGCCTTGCTATAAAAACAATGAAAAACATCGTTTTCATCGTCAGTCTAGAAACAATACCCCAGTGATTACAAAAATATATTTTTAGATATTTTTGCCCAGTTAAAAACAAAAATCAAAGAAATATCACGTTTACATAAGAACCTTTGGCAGTAATTACAGCCCTGAGTATTCTTAGGCATTACGTTATAAGCTTGGCCCCTCTGTTTCTCTCATTCCTCTCTGCAGACACTCTCAAACGGTCAGGTTGGATGGAGAATGTCAATACACATCAATTTTCAGGGTGTACTTTACCATGTTCAACTATCTTGTGGTCCTGACTAGTCTCCCAGCCACTGCTGCTGGAAAACACCCCCATAGCATTATGCCCATCACATAGAAACACTTTTTTGATGAACTGATTTGTAAACATTTCTAGAAACCTGTTTTGTCAGGAGGTACTGTGTGTAGATTGATTCGGAAAATGCAGTCTCACAATACCGAAAGGGACTCTTCAATGGAGCGACTACAGCTGTCCCTCAGCTTGAGAGAATAGAACACGTGTGTGTGTGTGTGTGTGTGTGTGTGTGTGTGTGTGTGTGTGTGTGTGTTAAAAGCAGTACAGCCCATCTCTGGACAGGGGGTGGAGGAGCACGCACACTCAGAGATGAGCAATGTGTATGTGTTTGAGTATCTGATGGCCTGGGAACTCTGGGGGCTTCCAAAGAAGCCCCTCTATCAGCCCAGAGTCCTGGGAAAACACCAGGGGCTTAGAGACAGCTGAACCAGTAGCACAGATACTGACTGACTGACTGACTGACTGACTGACACAGAGAGAAAGATAGGGAACATACCTTTATAATACTCCGATTTCTTCCTCTCTTTTCTTTAGTAGCTACACCTACAGGCTAGTAGGGGCTCCCAGAAACAGCCACGTAGCAAACCAGGAGAGAAAATAATATAAAAAAATAAACAAGTCAGTGGATCAGGGTGTCACAGATGGAGAGAGTGAGGTGAATAGATTGGAAAAGGATATCAAGAGGGCAGAAGAGGGTGGAGAGGGGGAGAGAATAGAGAAAGAGCAGAGTGAAAAGAGAGAGAATGGAGAAAGGTAGGAAAAGGGAAAAAGACTGTTGATGAGTGACATGACAAGAGGGGTTAAAAGGGAAGTGAAGAGGGGTGAGAAATGTAAGACTAACATTACGACTCAAAAAATTGAGAAAAACAGAACTATGTGACACGCAGATATACAAGAATCCCTCCAGTCAATCAGTGTTGTTGGAACAGACTGACGTCACAGACGCAGCAGGGCTACTGGCCACTCATACAATAGCCTGCATTCCACACGGACCAAATGCCTATGTAGTGCACTGCATGACATTATGGGCCCTGGTTAGAAGCAGTGTGCTGAATAACGAAGGTAGTGCCATTAATTGACAGTAGAAAGATTTCTGAAACCCCAATCACTGAGGTCGATTTGAAAGCAGTATATAATAGCTTTTTATTTAGTTTTACACATTTACATTCACCACTTCTCAAGAGCTGCATGATTTGGATAAAGCATTTAATTACGATTTCTTTGACAAATATTGCAATTACGGTTAGGATTAGCAATTTTCAAACATGGGTGTAAACAGGGTAGATAATCTCCCTTATAATATTATAATACAAAATAGAGAACATAGCCAACACAATGTGCTATTTAATTGAATACAAAGTCAGTAAAATTCAGTGTTTTATCTGAAGGTGAAACCTGTGTTGATTCGTTACTGCTCATTTAATGCAATGGCGTCTGCAGCGTTTGCTGTTGCGATAGCTAGTTAGGCAACATTTCTCAACCATCGAGGTATATTTTCTCCCATATTAAGTGTATTTGTAGGCCCTGACATTGAAGCCAAACATTTTTAAACCCATGCTGTTATGTAAATAGGACAATATCTTGGTGCCACTCGAAGCAGACAACACTGCAACTGCTAGCAAAGACAACTCAAACTAACATTGAAAAGCCATCAAGTATTTAAACAAAATGAGTCCAGGTATTTAAGCAATCTACAAAAATACCTTTAGCACCAGCAAGAAAAACTAATATGTATGACGCAGTTATCTTTTTTGGTGATTTGGATATGGCACCTGGCAACATTGCAATTTTGATTATATGTGGATTAATTGTGCAGCCGTACCAACTTTACATAATTTCAGAAAAATCAGTAGCTGCCTAGCATAACTTGCGTATCAGCAGCAATAATAATCTAGCATAATAACCAAGCATACATTACATATCAGTAGCAATCTGGCATAAACAACTACTGAAACTCAGTCACTAAGACATGCATGAATTGAGCAACAGTTTCTAATCCAGCCAAAGATGCTTGGAAATGGAACTGGAAAAACCCAACTATCTGGAACAAATTAAGAGGTTATGAAAATGTACATAATAAAAGCTATCTACCCGCTGACTAAACCTTAACATTAGCTTTCAATCATTAAGGAAATTAACATAGTTTCAGTTAGAAAAACAGCTAGAATTTGTGGAAATCTGAATGTTTACGCCGGTAATGAGAGGCCCTTAACTCAGAGATTATGCCATTATGAGTCAGCAAACAACTTATCACATGAATAATGTAAATTCACGCCTCAATGTTTGTTAAATAACTGCCCAGTTAAAAATGTCACCCTCAAAGTACTGCAAGTAATTATAGGACATATGTAATATAAATCTGGAAACACTAGGCAGGTCAAGTGCAGTGAGAGGGGTGTCTGAGAAATCAGAGATATAGTCCTCTAAAGCAGTGGTTTATCAACAGATTTTCCCACCAGAGCTAAATTGTACCAGGCCAACTAAATATTTAATTCAAGATAACAGTCTGCAGAATTGTCCACAACTCCTCATTGTCGGTATTCTACAGGAGGCATCCTGTCTGAATCACTTGTTAGAAACCTACAGATGCATATAGAAAATGCTGTATAATAAATTTAAAAAACAACACACTAGCTGAGAACCACTGCGCCCAAGATGAAGCATTGTGGTGGAAAGGCTAGCAGCCATCAGAGCTGTCGGACTCACCCCTATGAGTCACTGTGACACACTGATGTTTCCACATGAAAGACACACTTAAGGAAACGGTTCTTTTCCCTGCAACCTACTGCAAACTTAAGAACGACAAAACAGACAGTGAAGTGATTGTGTTATCCCCTCCCCCCAAGAGTGAGTGGCTAACATTTACAGGCAACGATATAGAAGACGGCATATCAAACCAATCAGATTATAACAACTCCGGACATGGCGGAATAACTAAAACAATTACATCATGGCACAAAGCACTGGCTGTTTGAGTCAGAGATTAAAAAAAATGTAAGCAGGTGAAAATGGAAAATTTTGCAGGTCAACCTCATGGAAACGCGGGTCCCTTTTCCAACAGACACACCGCTGTGACTACTGAGGTCTAAAGAGGTCTCCCTCAACTTGTAGTGGAACGGAATGAATGGGGACACAAGAAGTCTGCTTGTGCAACTCCATCCAGCTCAATAAACAGAAAAAATGATTTGTTGTTGGGGGGGCAACAAAAAACATCATACACTGACACCAAAAGAATTCTATCACCAGCACTCTATCATCAGACAGAGAGCGTCATGATGGATACCAGGTAAACTGACACCATGAGAATCATGTAGCGTTACTTTCCTATCCTCCAAATCAAAGTCCTGTCATATCCAGATCTGAGGACCTCTTAAATGAGCTGGTGTGTCAAATCCCAGCCTGTTAACATCATACTCGGCCAAGCCAGAGAGGAGATGAGCGGAAGTGGGAAAGAGGGCAAGAGGGACAGAGGGGGAAAAAGGACTTTTGTAGGGAGAATACTGTGCGTGTCTGGAATGGAAGAGAGCAATGGGAGTCGGGGTTCACCTTTGGTCATCACTTAGAGCTGTGAATCATTGTCTCTGTGACTGGACAGTCTGTTCACAGGAAATGACATGTGGGATCCTAAGGTCAGAATTTCTGATTCCTACCCAGAATATGAGGGCGTTCTTTTCCACTTATATTAATTATTTAACATTCTTATTTTTCCACTTGCACTGGCGATCTAAAATTAGGGCGGGAGAGAGACCGGGATGAGGAGGAGGGAGAGAGACCGGGATGAGGAGGAGGGAGAGATACCGGGATGAGGAGGAGGGAGAGATACCGG